>ML402744.1:0-94375 GCA_005239525.1 Nicotiana knightiana
CTCGGTTTTAAAACATTCTGCCCAGGCTATTTTTCGCACCTGCGATCAAACTCTCGCACCTGCTATTCCGCAGGTGCGACCAAACCTCCACACCTGCGGCTTTTCCTCAACTCAAGCCAACCTCGCACTTGCGCCCCATAACCCGCATCTGTGACCTCGCAGGTGTGGAAATACCATCGCACCTGCGCTCCCAGCCGGACCATCAACCCTTCGCACCTGCGGTGCCATAGCCGCACCTGCGACGAAATCCTCGCAGGTGCGGTCACACCAGATGACAGCAATTCCAACCTTCTCCAAACTCTCAACTTGATCCGTTAACCACCCAGAATCCACCCGAGGCCCCCGGGACCCCGTCCAATTATACCGACCTGTTTCAAAACGTAATGCGGACTTGCTCGAGGCCTCAAATCACATCAAACAACATTGAAACCACGAATCGCACCCAAACCCCAACTTTATGAACTTAGAAATTTCCAACTTCTACATCCGATGCCGAAACCTATCAAATCACGTCCGATTGACCCCAAATTTTGCACACAAGTCATATTCAACATTACGGACCTGCTCCAATTTTCGGAATCGTATTCCGACCTCGATATCAAAACTTCCACTTCCGGTCGGATTTCTCAAAACCTTCAAATTTATATCTTTAGCCAAATGATTTCAAAATGACCTACGGACATCCAAATTCACTTTCGATTGCGCTCCCAACTCCATAATCACCATACGAAGCTATTCCCAGACTCAGAATCCCAAACGGACATCAACATCATTAAAATGCACTTCAAGCCAAACTTAGGAAATTCCTTCAAAAATGCTGACTTCCACAATATACGCTGAAACGCTCCCGGGTTATCCAAAACGCGATCCGAACATACGCCCAAGTTCAAAATCATCATACGAACCTGCTGGAAACTTCAAATCCTGATTCGGAGGTCGTTTACTCAAAATTGCAATCTTAGTTGATTCTTCCAACTTAAGGCTTATGAAATGAGAATTTTCTTTCCCAACCAACTCTAAACTTTCCGAAATTCAATTCCGACCACACCTACAAGTCATAATACATGAAGTGGAGCTGCTCACGACCTCAAACCGCTGAACGACGCGCTAGAGCTCAAAACAACCAATCGGGTCGTTACAAAAGTCTTCCTCGGATGTATTATACTTTCTTTATTGTCCCATTTGTATTCTGGACGGTTATTGTAATTCATTTGGTTTTTTTAGAAACTGCTCATGCACTTGTGGCACCGGGTTCTGGGATGACTTTGGGATGTATTTTTCGATTGAATTATTTAAAAAATCGTTGTTTACTCGGTAACTATATTTGATCTTTATATAATGAAATAAAAAGTAACGATTTTCAAAAATACCAAAATAGGAATTTAAGTAACCATTGAGTGTTGGCTTGCCTGACTGTGGTATCCGGCGCCATCACGACCTTGATGGATTTTGGGCCATGACACAACTTAAACATGTTATAATTTGTAGCTTAATTTTATGTAAATTATTAAAACAATTATTGTGATCTTCAATATCATTCTCTATCCATAATAAAATGGATATAATAATAATAATACTTTATTTATCACAAAAATAAACTGAGCATCGACAAATAATAATTTTAAATTTATAATATTGGGCCCGTACACGAGCCTTTTCTCATCTAGTATTGTTACAATGAGATAGGTTGTAAAATTAGATGCATAAAATGAAGAAAAAAAAGGCAAAATACCTTAAAACTCCCCTAAACTTGGTACGTATTATTCATTACATTCTTGAATGATAGTTACCCCCTTGGACGATTTCATCCTAGGAAATGGCATGCACTCGCCTGCCACGTGGAGTTTCTTGTCTATGTGGCATTTTTTGAAAAATGAAATATATTTTATACCCTTTTAAGTGTGTTACTTTTTTAGATAGTCTTTTTCTAATACTAATATTTATGATAAAACTTGGTTCGAACTATTTTATTTAGGCTAATTTTTCTTTATTTGGTTAAAAATAATAATGTTTAGTTATTATTTTTGAATTTGACCTGAAAATAAAGATTTATGCAGTTGAATTAAATAGTCACGTCATCTAAAAAGATATAAAAATAAAACGTTTGATTTTTATTATTTTGAATATAATTTTTTATATAGATCTAAATTATGGAGCTCTAAAAATATTGTTTTTTTACGGATATTAGTGGAAAAAGTAAATATACACAGTTGAACAAATAGTCATTGCATCAAAAGAAGAAACAAAAAGAGTGTACAATTGTAAGTTCATTATTTTGGTTATACCTTTTTATTTGGTAAAAAATAATGGAGTTGTAGCCATTTTTTTTTATTGATTTGACTCGAAAATAAAAATACACAGGTAGAATAAATAGATATTATATCTAAAGAAAATAAATAAAAGAAAATACACAACTAGTACTCTATTATTTTTGCTAAAAGTTTTCTATTTGGCTAAAATGATGGAGTTCCAACCAAACTTTTACAATTTGCTCCCCTTTTCCTCCCTCCCCCCTCCCCCCCAAAAAAGAAGAAGAAATATGTAGTTGAAAAAAATAGACAATATATCTATAGAAGAAATTAAAAAGAATAAAAGTTAGAGTAAAGTCCACATTATATGTCAAGATGAAGCAAGAAGAAATACAATTAATAAATCATTATATATGGCTGTTGCGACCAAACACACTCACGCAAGTATACATGGTCGTCAAGTAATAGAGTAGTGAGTAGAGTATCGTTCCCATGAAGACTTATGATTAATTTTTAACTGACTCAATCTCAATTAACTTATCGATTCAAGAGATTTCTCACAAAAGAGATAATTTACTACCTAAAAATTATCAAGTAATGAAATAACTAGAAATCAACCGCAACACTTAAACAATTTCGGATAACAACCAATAGGAGATAATATTCCAGGGTCACGGGTTAGCTAACAGTCGTGTTGCGTTTTTGGCTTAAAATGACTAATTGGTTTATCTAGGTTGTTGATTGACAAGGTTGATATTACTCATAAGAATCTGTCAAGTTCTTACTCGCCTATTCAAGTTAACTTAATGCCTACATATCTATGGAATTAAGATTAACAAGAATGCATTTACACTTCCTATATATCAACCAAGCAAGACAATTAGGTATATGTCTATCCTAATTACAAATCCATTCCCCGATGCCCGAGTTCAAGAACCTGCTATATTTAATTCTATATGCAATCTATAATTTCCACTTTCGAGTTCAACTCTAGATTCATAGATAATATTTCACTATTAGCTACTCAGTTAAATAATTAAAAACAGAATTAAATAAACAACCCAATATGATAAAATCAACTTCGTCAAATTATACTTCAAACATCAACATTCATGTATACCCGTGACCCTAGAACAATAAGGTTCTTAGCCACTCATGTTCATACAATCATCAAAATTAATGTTTTCAAACATAAGATGAATGAATACAAGACGAAGAATGGAAAAATTGCTCAAATTCGTGTTCCCGAGTATTTCGTACTTTTGTTCTCCTCTAAAAATCACGTCCCCCTCTTCAAAATAGGTTTAGGATGGTTTTTATATGAGTTGGAGGCGTCTAGGGGTCTAAATAACCGAGATCTAGTCGAAAAAGGTACTTTTCCGTCTCGAGCGCGCTCAAATTTCACTTTCTACTTTTTTGTCCCAATTTCGCTCCAATTCGCGCTCTTTCGTCCCAAATTGCATCCAAATGATTCCTACAAATAAAAATACCACACATTAGCAAAAATTATTATATTGTACATCTCAAATCTACGATACATGAGCAAAATGTGAGACAATATACATCAAAATATGCATGCATTAAGCCAAACATGAACACCCCACACTTAAACATTTCTCGTCCTCGAGTCAACCAACAAATAACTCTATTTTTGAGCACTCTACACCAATGACCATGGTTGATAGTAACAATTAAACTCTAGCATATGCAATCACCACATACTTCCCTTTAACGTATGTCATACTTCAAGAATATTCAAACAAAGACAACATGCTCATAACAATCCTAGCCTCACAAACCAACTCAATGTCACAATGTACTCGTGGCTTGAATACCCAACATCATAGAGAAAGCTAATAATGTAACATATCCCTCGTAAAATCATGTGCCCTCACAACAAGAACAAGAGAGTTGAATCTCATGATCAAATTTCGTTCAAGGCTCACTTGTATCAAAGAAAGTCGCTCACTCTCACAAAGAATCCACATGCATGCAAAAGGTACCATATGCTTGCCCTTAATGTAAATCTCTACTAATATAACCTCGCTCGATATAAAATCAATTAGGACTTTTTATGGTTGTAATATATTTAGGAATAGTGGTTCAACCTCCTAAGCACTTTAACACATCACATGATAACTTAAGCGTAAATTCCTCAATCTACTTTAATTTCACAATTACAATCACCCCCAACAATGTTCCCTCTTTCTTTAAGCACTACTTTAATTTATACTCCACTAGTGGCATATTCTTTTAAAAAACATGTGCACATTTCTTCTTTTCATTGGTTCCACTCAAAAACCACCCCATACTTAGTTCCTTCTTACTTTTTTTAGCACTCATCTCACATTTAAAGTGCTTTAAGAGGTAAAAGGATCAAAACAATGTCAATTAATAATGAAAAGGGTATAGACTTGTAATGTGGGTACCAAATAAAAGTCAATAGGCTCAAAATGGTTAACTAGGGATAAATTTTATTTATGATAAGTAATAAGCTCAAAAAGATCAAAGAAAGCCTAAAATCATTTTTCAAACCGAGCATCACCTCAAATTTCGCTTCAACTCACATACGGGGCAAGTTATAGACACAAGTACAATGACATGTACTAGACAAAAAATCTCACCACGCATGGCACATGACTCACTAAGGACGGTCACATTCCGACTCGCAACAATGCAAGTATTCACGAGCCACGAGATATTAAACATTAAGCACAAAGTGAACATAAGTCAAGTAAACGAGACATAGGCGCCCCAATACATGCTATCCAATTTAACAAGTCATTATCAATAATTTAAAATCATAGAGAAGATACTACACATGCTAAAGCATAAATTTGCTACTATCAAACAAGTCAAGGGCGCCTAGGTTCATCATTCTTGCTCCTTTTATTCCCTAAATTTCTAATCTACTCTAAAAATAAAAAATTACTACCCGGTTCTAAATACATCCCATGGAAAAGAACCGAGGCACAAAGAAAACCCACAGGGAATTATTACTACATAAAGAAAGCTAAAAGACATTTTTAGATTTTTGTTTAGACTTTAATCCCTCAAGAAAATTGTTTAGGAGATCCATCGTCGGGAAAAGTCCAATTTTTCTACTTTTTTTGTTTTTTTTTACAAAAGCTACTACACTTAAGAACGAGTACTACAATTAAGCTAAAATAGCACAGAAACTCACACAAACGATCTCCTCACCCCACAATTAAAATTTTGCAATGCCCTCAATGCACACTATAAATAATAAGAGGGTAAAAGAGACTCCCTGGTAGGCCAAAAGTCGAAGCAATAGCGACTCACGAGGTACTCAGACTTCTCCCAAGGATGGTCCCTTGTGCATGCACCCCACACTTAGTTCCAACCATCTGGCTCACTTTTGCACTCTTCCAATGACTTTGCTTCCTATGCTCAGAATCCTAAAAAATAAAACAACACTAAAAAGATAATAGAAAAATAAAATAAAAAAGCAGTAAAGCTGGGTTGCCTCCTAACAAGAGCCTAATTTAACGTCTCGGTGTCGCGCCACCTTTTTCTCGCAAAATTGGGTTTCGACATTTGACAACTCCTTTTGAGAGAAGGGAAAAGGAATTGGTTGTTGGAGAGTCTCCACCTAACGGATTAAGGTGCGTTAGGGAACCTATAGAAAATAACTCAGATTGTACCAGTTTGCATCACCAGAGATCGGGTAAGGGCTCAAATTACCTTGAGGGGAAGGTGTTAGGCACCCCTCGAAGTCCATAACGGTGGGTCCCGGCCTAACTTAACTTATGCAAATTAGTCTAAACAAGAAGAGCGAGGAATGGTTTAATAGTGATGGGGGGTCCTAAGTGTTTTAGCCTATAGGATCACCCCGTGCAACATAAATAATACTTCGTAACTCCCCCAAGATGAGGGTGTTACTAATATTATTCAGCGGGCACAGACTATCATCTCCTGCTACCCGATTACTATCTTTGAGTTTTTACCTAAAGTACTCTAATCAATTTTAAATCGTGTCCTATGCGTGCACTACCCGTCCCTTACCTATGGTCCTGGAGGCATTCTGACCTATATTTTAGATGGTTCTAGACTTGACCTAAGTTGCTCAAAATTAAAAATACTTAGCGACATACAAAACAGTTATGACTTTCAAATAGAGACAAATATGGGATCAAATTAGCCTCCACATATAAACATCAAATGCACGCAACTAATTAACTTTAGCAGATTTATTAATCGCAGAACCCTATAGGCAGGATATATATGTGATGTTGAACGAACAAACAGGCATTCGTATATAGAATCAGTTTCTTAGTGCGATTAGTAGAACCTACATATATTTGCCTACTGATTTTAGCATAGCGTAGTATCTAGGCGTTTTCTACAACTGTAAATAATAGCAAGTCACAAGAATATGCCCAGAATTATTTGTCTAATCCTATAGGCATGTTGTCTAGGTGATTGACAGTTACAATCACAGAAGCATATTCAGAATTAGTTAATCGAGTCTTATAGGCATGGTTTCTAGTGGTGATAATTAACACAGTATTGCATATTCTTAAAAAGATGAGTGGGATGATAATTATACTGATTTAAAACCCTATAAGCATGATTTCTACAGTTAAATTGATTAAAAACTCTATAAGCATGATTTCTACAATTAAACTAATTTTAAAACCTATAGACATGATTTCTATAATCTGAACAGTATATAAGAAGGAATTTGCACGCTTTGGACCAGGGCATAACTAAGCCAAGTATTGATCCTATGGGCATGGTTGCTAACACATAATTACTGGACAAATTAATACACCTAAAAGCATGATTTCTAACATATCGAGGCATTGGTCCTATAGGCAGGATTCCTAGCATGTAACTTCAACAACACAATGTAGAACCTATAGGCAGAATCGACATAATATAGAGCTTATAGGCAGGATCAACAACACAGTAGAGAACCTATAAGCAGGGCTTCTACCCAACTTTGCAAATGAAAATAAGAAATCCCTTCCCAATTTTACTAAATTCCCCCGAATATTATTACCATAATTATTACAGACCCATAATGAATATAGTAAATTACATGACAAATATAGCTATAGGGAGCCTACAACAGGCCCAATCATACACCTAGCCATGCCAAGCCTTCATTCTCACACGTCACAAACAGTCCCACAGTTATAAGCTCATAGACACAAGCAGCCAAATGATTCACCCAGTGGGTACAAGACAAGATTTGAGCATATAGAACCAAGGCCTTAGTGTGTCAGAGTTCCCAAGGGCTTTAGGAACCCAGGGCAGTGCTCACACTAGGGTGGTTAAAGGATAGAATTTAAGCAGCATTGATTAAAAATCAGGATTCAAAGAGTTTGAGTGACAGAAGAGAAAGACCAAAATTCAGAAAACAGGAATTGAGTAAACAGACATAGCCAAGTTGAGTCAGAAAACAAAACACTTAGGTGCATCATAGGACTCAAGAAAGAACTGGTTTAATAAATGTCATAACAGGTTTCATACTCAGTACAGGCAGCAAGAATATGCCAAAGAGAGCTAGAGAACATGTTTACAAATAAGTTAGAACATGTTAAATCGGACTAAGTACATAACACAGTGTTAGTACTAAGAGAACCAGGACAACATCATAGAAAGGAGAGGGCATCATATTAAGGCATGCAACTTGGCAAATCATGTCAAGTAGTAGCTAGTGTTGTTACATTGGTCTAACAAAAGGGACTCAGTTTATACCAAAGGCTCGTTTTAAAGTAGCAATCTAAGCATGATGAGATAGTCATTACATACATCAGAGGTATAGGGGTTGAGTGACTATGTTTACATAATAACAAAAGGCATATCATCACTAATAGCAAGAGTCACAGAGGCATTCATTACAGGGATTCAGGGTAAGGGATAAACATGCTCATGTTCATATCAGGGGTCATGGATTTAGTGCCAAAAACATATGCAAATCAAGGGTATGAAAGAATGAAATATAGAAGTCGGGTAACTAACCAGTTAAGTGAAGAAAATACACAGAATAAGTATGGCAGTAGCTCAAAATCCAATGGCCTTGGCTTCCAGCCGGCCAAAGACAGAATATAGGACAACTTTAAGTTGCGAAAGTATATTAAGTTCAGAAAATTCAAGGTTCTTTTAAGGGAATAAGGGGGAGGGTATATATAGTAATGTAAATCAGCACATCATCATGGAAGCAAATCAATCACATGTAAGAAGATATTTGCAGAATCAGTCATAGGCATAAATTAAGTGGTTCAACAAATTAAGGAAGCATCCCCAGAAATCACTCGGAGTAATTAAGGCAGAACGCGTAATACCAAAAATAACAAATTGTCCAGAATATTAAACATGTCAAATAGGGAAACATGAGATTATTCAGAATATTGGGAAAATATTAAAGGAATCACAGTTAATGCAAACTAAAAGAGATTGTTCAGACTATTTGAATAAATATTAAAGGAAACACAAAATAACACCAGACAAATTTTAAGCGGAATATTGACGTAAAAATCAGGGAAAATATAAAGAGATAAGGCAATCGAACACAAAAATGAAAGATTCACTAGAATCAGGAAGGAAAAATTTAAACCATAGTGTTAAAGGGAAGTATGAAATCGGTAAAGAAAGGTACGAAAATGAAGAAAATAAGGTAAGAATCACACGAGATAGAAACAAAATGGTGTTAAAAATCAGAAAATCAGACATTTTTTAGGTCTGATTGAAAGGGTTTGAAAATCCTAATTTGGGGTAAGTAAGAAGCGAAGGAGATATGAACATACTCTTTACCCTCAAAGATTCAAGGATGAATATAGACGGAATAACTACAGAAAATCAAAGAGCTGAACCATTTGGGTTTGATTATGGCAAGATTTGCTTGCCATGTTAGGCAAACAACTAAATAAGGTCATAAACGAGTAGCCAGTGGTGAGGATAGATAAATAAGGTAAGATAATCCACGGAGGATTCCGATTTGGGGTTGGATTTGGGGAAGGTTAAGGGTGATGACGGCTTAGGGTTCATGGGGTGAGAGATGAGAGCGTTCAAAGGCGGCGCCCAGAAGGAAATGGTAGGGTTTGGGGTGGATTAATTAAAGAGGGGGATTAAACGGGGGCCGTTGATCTTAGGAGATCAACAGCCAGGATTTGAAATGTGAGTGGGGTGGGTCGGTTAAATGGGTACCGATCAGGTTATAACTAAAGGGGTCATTTGGTTTGGTCTACGGTGGATTAGGCTAGGTATTAAAGTAGTTGGGATGGAGTTATTTAGGCTAATTTGGGTAGCCTAGGTCTAAAATAGGAGTAATTTAGGGCTATTAGTTAAATACCCATTTTTAATTAATAAAATAATTCATAAAAATGATAAATAAAATAGTAAAAATATTATTTGTGTATAAAATGATTAATAACAATTATTTAACACTATAAGAATATAAAAAGTTATTTTTTGCAAAAATAAAGTTATTATAAGCATGTATAGGCTATTATTGCAAAAGTGCAATTTTAACCTTAAAAATACAAATGTAATTATAATAAATGCACCAAAAATATTTAAAACCTAGTATTGATATAAATGATGAAGTTAGATGATAAAATTATCATAAAATAATTTTTGATGCATTTAATGATTGTTTATCTAATAAAATATGAGAATAAATTGATTTAAAAATCTTTAAAATAATAGAAGAATTAGGAAAAATACTTGTATGTGTTTATAAGTTAAATGATGATGCATATGCACTATTTTGAAAGTATATATGTATATTTGAAATACATGAGCGAAAAATTGGGTATCAACACGGCATGACGTGAATCACTTTTTCCTCCACCTTGAACTTATGAATTGTACCCCTAACATGGTATCCGGTCTGCAACTATGCTCTAGTGGCGAGGATACAAAGATAGGCCAAGTAATAAATTTTTCACTCTATATTTTTCGGCCTTTAGATAAGGAATGTAATTTTTGCTTTTTGTCACAACAAATTCAAGAATATAGGCACTCTCATCCTATCCTTTGACTCCCCCATAGGCTCATATGACTCAATTATTATCTTTCTATCTAAATACAATGTGGAAAAATGATTGGAATAAGGTCTAATGTGCCCTGACTCATGAATTGTACTACTATTTACATCCCTATATATACATACACTCAAGTCTCCCAAAATAATGTTATCTACTTCCTCATATGACTTTAGAGTACTCTTCTCAATATTGGCATCCTCAAGAAAAATATGATCTAATGATTGATATTCTCGTTTTAGCTCCTCAATTTGGCCTAGAATATTTTTTTCAGCTTCACACAACTCATCATTAAATTACTGGGCGTTACACGCATCAACCTTTCCACTCAAATATGCATCTAAGTTACGCACAACCAAGCCCAATCTGTCAATTTTTTTTGCAAGATCAACTCTCTCCTTAGACCAGTCATTCACCAATTTTGTTAGACGATAACGTCGTTCCTCGTATTTCCTTAATCGTGAATATTCTTCCCAATACCAACCCTTACTCCCATATTCAAATGCAGACCTCCTAGAAGTCAGGTCATGACAAGCCCAAAAAGACGGGCCATAGAAGTCTTCCGTCAACCAATCGTCTTCATTAATAACCTAACTACCGGATATTTCATCCCTAGATGTCATGTTGAGAGAACTACAAACATACTAAGAGAAAATTCAAATAGTTATAAAATTAAAAATGTTTACAAAAAGAAAAAATAAACAAAACTTGTAAAGATAAATGTAAAAGTTTAATCTAGAAAAATAGCTAATTCTAATTCCCCGACAACGACGCCAAAATATTGTGAGTAAATTATTGTTCCCCCAAAGACCTATGATTATCTTTTAACTGATTCAAACTCAATTAACTTATCGATTCAAGAGATTTCTCACAAAATAGATAATTTACTAATTTACTACCTAAAAACTATCAAGTAATGAAATAACTAGAAATCAACCACAACACTTAAATAATTTCGGATAACAATCAATAGGAGATAATATTCCAGGGACACGGGTTAGCTAACAATCGTATTGCGTTCTTGGCTTAAAATGGCAAATTGATTTATCTAGGTTGTTGATTGACAAGGTTGATATTACTCATAAGAATCTGTCGAGTTCTTACTCGCCTATTCAAGTTAACTTAATGCCTATATGTATATGGAATTAAGATTAACAAGAATGCACACTTCCTGTATTTCAACCAAGCAAGGCAATTAGATATATGTCTATCCTAATTGCGAATTCGTTAATCGATGCCCGAATTCAAGAACCTGCTCTATTTAATTCTATATGCAATCTAGAATTCCCACTTTCGAGTTCAACTCTAGATTCGTAGATAGTATTTCACTGTTAGTTACTCAGTAAAATAATTAAAAACAAAATTAAATAAACAACCCAATATGATAAAATCAACTTCGTCAAATTAAACTTCAAACAACAACATTCATGTATACCCATGACCCTAGAAAAATAAGGTTCTTAGCCACTCATGTTCATACAATCATCAAAATTAATGTTTTCAAACATAAAATCAATGAATACAGGAGGAAGAATGGAAGAATTGCTCAAATTCATGCTCCCGAGTGTTTCGTACTTTTGTTCTCCTCTAAAATCACGCCCCCCCCCCCCTTCAAAATAGGTTTAGATTGGTTTTTGTATGAGTTGGGGGCGTCTAGGGGTCGAAATAACCGAGGCCTAGTCGAAAAAGGAACTATCCGGTCTCGAGCGTACAGGGAAGCATGGGGTTCTGGCCCTGACGCTAAAAAGTTTCAGCTGCTGTAAACTGCGCCACAGCCAGCGCCCCACGCTGGTTGTGGCCCTCAAATTTCACTTTCTGCCTTTTTGTCCCGATTTCGCTCCAATTCGCGCCCTTTCTTCTCAAATTGCATCCAAATGATTCCTACACATAGAAATACCACAAATTAGCACAAATTATTATATTGTACATCTCAAATCTACGAGACATGAGCAAAATGTGAGGCAATATACATCAAAATATGCATACATTAAGCCAAATATCAACGACTTTATGCAATTAAAGTTAAAAAATAACCTACTTGTAAGCTGATTTTTTTCACTCTCACGCGTTTAAAATAGAGTGCACCCACAATCTTTGCCACATCAGCTTCCAGGGAGGTAATAGCTCTCAAAAGGCAAGTTCAATGGGGTAATTAAGACCATGAATAGTTTAGGGGTGTAACTAATAATCTGTGTCAAGTTTAGGAATATTTTTAGGTATTCCGCCAAAAAAAATTATAATATTATATATGCCTCTATTCATATTCGTTTGACTTTCTATAATGACATGACTGAGCACAAAACTTAAATTTTTTTCCATAAATTATAATTTTGAAAGTGCAATAATATTTTAGTAGCTAAAAAAGCATGTTATTAGGGAAATTGTATGTTTAAAGGTAAAGAGTTTCGAAATACAGAAACACGTAAAATTGAATAGAAGGAATAGAAGATTAAGAACTTAAGGGGACATTTGGTTAAGAGGATAAAGATACTAATCCCAGATAGAAAATGAGAATGAATTCATTCCATATATAGTTATAGGTATTAGCTGGTGTAAATAAATTTATACTAAAATGATGAGATTGGCTATTTCACGTACAAAATGGTATAACTAATTCTGTAAAATATCTCTGTTCATGTGATATTCTTGTCCATTTCACCTGATAACCACACAACCCATTCAAATCGATATAGCAAGTGATTTAATTATTGATTGACGCTATTTTGTGGAAAGACCCTCTTAATTATATATATGTATAGTTTGATTTTAATAATAATAATAATAATAATAATAATAATTTAAAAAAAAAGGTGCGATCATACCAAATATCAAATCTATTTCTACAATTGTTTAGCTCTATAATTGAGAATTCCTATTAATTAATTATTGTCTTCTCTTCTAACAATTGTAATTAGTCTATTAAAGAGGAAATATGGATGAAATTGAAAAAAGCTTTCTGTTTTGCCAAAAAGGGTAAATCTTTTTCTTAAAACGAATTAATAAGTAAAATAGAGGGTAAATCATAATCAAAGATAATTAACTCTAAATCGATGAATATTTGGGTAAAATAAATCGAAAAAATAGCGAAGTTATCAAAATTATAAAAGATGTCGAGTGAAAAATAATGGATTCGTATTCTCAACATAATCATCAATACAAATCAATTTATAGTATATGATAAAGGAGAGCAAGAAAGTATCTCATTAACAGCTGTTGATTACATTCCTCTTGTCTCTATGATGAAAGTTACAAAAGGATATAACAGAGTTGTGGACTTTCCCTCGAATCCCTCGTGGATTTCACTTAGAGAGGGTTCTAAGAGAAGAAGAGAGAATTGGAAAATCCCCCTTCTATCATTCTCTTCCCCTGTATGTATACTAGGTATTATCCCTTATCCAACGGTCCTTGACCGGTGTACTGTAATATGCTGTTGACGCTTCAGGTTGACCCCCCTAAGCGCCATAGCGTGTACTATGCTGCAGACCTTCTGACGATTTGACTTCGGCCATGGTCGTAACGCTCATCGTTACGGCGTCTCGTGTGCATAATCACGACTTAATCACTTTCTTGTCGTCCCCTTTTGGGGTCGTCCTCACGTGGTCAGATGTTGACCCATATAGTTAGTCCCTCCGCCTATTGTAGTCGCCCTTGGGCGAGCACGGTGGGCGCACCTCGTCAATTCTAGCACAAAAATCTGAACATTTTGGGCGATGGGCGAGCACTTATCTGAGGGGTGGTGATGTGACGTTCCGACAGAGTCATCAGACCAATGTCAGTTGAAATGACATTAAATTCGTCAGATGTCATTATGGCACACAATCGCCGAGTGTCGCATCGTTTCACTTGCCTCTCCTGTTACTCTTTTTGAAAAAAGTTGCGCTTCATTTCTCAACTGGCGTTTTTATGTCCCTATAAATAGCAGACTCTCATTCGAATATAGCATTACTCAAATTGTTCTCAGGAAGATATTTGAAAGTAGTTGCTCTTCCCTCCCAGTTCACACCTCTTAAAATGTCGGCAACTCCTGTGATTGTTACCCTTCTTCTCTTTTTTTTTTTGTATATCCCCGATCTGTGTATTCATTCGAAATGATGCCTAGTACCTCTTCTAATCCTGACCAAGTCACTGGTGCTCCGGTGCCGAAAAATGTCATGCCTTCCCTCGATGAGGGGTCGGGTCTGGCGGAAGACGAGAGTTTTCCGACGGTAAATGAGGTGGTGTCCCGCCGAGGGAAGCCTCAGACAGATTTCAACAACGTCGCCGAAGATGAGCTTGAACCGGTGATTTCTACAATTGATTTGGCGGCGCTTGCGACATTCAAATTCAAACGGAGGATCCCTGATCATATCGAACTCGTTCTGGCGGGAGATGATATAGTTCACATACATCGCCCAGGGTACTGCGCGTTCTACGCGTACCCTTATGTAATTGCGTACACGCTTCCTCTTCCCTCGTTGGCGGCGGACTTCTGTCGCTTCTACGAGGTGTGCCCGGCCCAGCTCACCCCGTACATATACAATTTTTTCTTGATGCTCAACAAGTATGCAGAGCTGGCCAACCATGGGTTTCCCTTCAGCACATGATGCATGTCTTCGTCCCCAGCTTTCATAGAGGTACTGTGTTGTATCTTCGTCACCATGGTACTAAGAGCCTGGTGATTGGTATGGACGATAAGACCAATCTCCGCATCTGGGAGAGTTTCTTCTACGTCTGTACAGAACATGTGGTGTCTAACCCTGCAGGGTTTCTCGAGATGTGGAATTTTTCTCGTAAGTCTTTCTTCACCTTCTTTTCAACGTTAATTGGTTGTTTATATCTTGTGATCTCGTCGATTGACTGTTGTTGTTTGTTTTTTTTTGTTTTATTTGTTTTGTTGAAGCCGAGAGGCTACCCCTTCCGCAAGTTAGGGATATTCACGAGTGGGTGAGCTCGGTTCTGCCTCACACGGTGGGAATTCATGAATGGGCACGTTTAAACGAGAGGTTTGGGCGTAAACCTTCTGCCGGTAAATCACCTTGTCTTGGTCTTAATCGTTGTACCTTCCGCCCTGTATTTTTCTCTGCCTTGTGTTAACATTGGGTCGTATGTCGTTTTGACAGGTCGGATGGGGGAGAGAAGGGCGAGTGCCCCTACTCTTACTTTCCGCCAACCGGCTTCTTCTACTAGGTCCGTACTCCGGCAGCTGCTGCTGACGGTACTCAGAATCGGACTGTTGAGCCTGCGTCCGAATCTAGTCGTACTGAGATTATCCCTCGCTCAGACTCCCTGACCCCTATGGTTCGCTCAGCGACCGAATCCTCTTATGGTGTTGGCGAAGAGGCCCCATCAAAGAGGCGGAGGATAACGTCAGAAGAGACGCCTTTGATTGATGCGCCCTTGAGGGCTGATCCTGTAGGAATGATGCCCGAAACCAAGGGAGAGGTCGCCCAGGGGGCGGAAGTGTTGCCAGGTCAAACATGGAGGAGGCCGTGGTGGCGTCTGGGCAAGATTCGGCGGCTGCCGTGATCATTCAGAGTGGACCTTTCACGTCTAAGCAGGCTCGCACCTCCGATTTAGCCGGCGAAAGGTTGAAGGGCATGGTGGTGGACGACTACGAATCCGACTCGGACATTGATCCTGAGGATATGAGGTTGTTCAAAGAAGGCTTTATCAGGTTCGATGTGAGAGCGGGTGGTCCTTCCCGTGTGCTCGAAATCCCGTCGGACTTTAACCTTTTGGAGAATACGGTGGATTTGGTGAAGCAATTCGACCTCTTAATTTTCGCCGCCGAAAGCAGGTATCTTCGGGAGATTAACGACTCTGGCTTGTCACGCGACGTGGCTGGAATGGCGTTAAGGGTGAGTTCCTTGACTTCGCTTCCTTCGCTCTTGGACTCTCTCCTTTTCTTTTTTTTTTGCTTTTAGACTTATATATTGGAGATTGAAAGTGCTCGTCGGGCCGAGACGCGGGCCAAAATCTTTCTGAATATGGCCGCGAAATACCGGTGATATCGTAACAATTGTCGAGAGATGCACATGCGACTTAGAGCGTGTGGTGACATTCGACCCCTTACGGAGGAACTGGAGAAAAAGAATGAGTACTTGTTGCGGTCTGTCCGCAGATGTAGCGAGCTCGAGGAATTGATCAGATTTAAAGACAAGGAGATCAAGGTGGGCAAGGGTGTCACGGCTGAGTGTGAGGACCTTCAAGCGACAGTGTCGTCTTTGCGAGCCGAGCTTGAGCAGAATGCCACCAAAGTTGCCGATTTGAGCGAGGAATGGATCGAAAAGGTGACCGATTTGGAGAGGAAGGTGGTGGAGTTGGAGAGGGCTAAAGTGGCCCGGTTGCGGCTGTGGTGAGGGTGGCGGCGCTGGAAGATACCGTGCGCATCCTCAGATCCGAACGAGAGGCGGAGAGGGAGACGACCACGATAAAGGAGGCAAGCCTCGATGAAGGGATCGGCGAGCTTGAGCGGGATGCCTCAAATCTGAGGGATAGAGTGGCAGCTCTTGAAGCTGAGAAGGCGCAGTTGCTGTCTCAGGCCCTCCCAGACTCTGCCCCTATTGTTCCCCGCCATTTGTATGAGGTGTGGGTCCATGCCGATGCCAAGAGAGATGTGTATAAGGACCTGTGGGCGGTAGGGAATGTCACTGAGGCAGCCTTTGAAAACGCTCGCGTGAAGGCGCGCGAGGCTCGACTCGCCTGCGGCTATGATCCCTCGACACCGGAGTGCGATGGGGGTGCTGAGGTTGGAAATGATCTTTCTTCCGTTGACGGTAGTGCTGGAGAGGATGACTGCGGAGATGCGACAGAGTGAAATATGTGGTCTTTTGGTACCTGTTATTTTTTTTGTTCTTTCCTTAGGTGTTGCTGATCATTGTAACTTGTAACGAGTTTCTTCTTCTTTTTTTTTATGGGGGGGGGGGGGGGGGGAGGGGGGAGAGGGGGTTGTTTGTGCCTCTTGTGAAATGTTGTGTGTATGCAATTTTTGAATAAGATTCACTTTGTTTTCGGTTGTACGTCTCTGGATCTTTTCCCTTTTCTTTTCTCCTTTTATTAAAAGGGTTTTCGGACTATCTCGTGATGAGTCATGTTTTAAAATAGGGAATTTTGGTGGGATCGGAACACGTTATTCGAGCAGAGTCTGGCTTTCTAGTTGATTCAAGCGAGGTCGAATTTACTTGATTCGAGCGAGGTCAAATTTGCTTGAATCGAGCGAGGTCGAATTTGCTTGATTCGAGTGAGGTCGAATTTCACTTGATTTGAGCGAGGTCGAATTTTACTCGATTCGAACGAGGTCGGATTTGCTGGATTCGAGTTAGGTCGGATTTATTTGATTCGAGCGAGGTCGAATTTATTTGATTCGAGCGCGGTCGAATTTATTTGATTCGAGCGCGGTCGAATTTATTTGATTCGAGCGCGGTCGAATTTATTTGATTCGAGCGCGGTCGAATTTATTTGATTCGAGCGCGGTCGAATTTATTTGATTCGAGCGCGGTCGAATTTATTTGATTCGAGCGCGGTCGAATTTATTTGATTCGAGCGCGGTCGAATTTATTTGATTCGAGCGCGGTCGAATTTATTTGATTCGAGCGCGGTCGAATTTATTTGATTCGAGCGCGGTCGAATTTATTTGATTCGAGCGCGGTCGAATTTATTTGATTCGAGCGCGGTCGAATTTATTTGATTCGAGCGAGGACGGATTTATTTGATTCGAGCGAGGTTGAATTTATTTGATTCGAGAGAGGTCGAATTTTACTCAATTCGAGCGAGGTCAAATTATTTGATTCGAGCAAGGTCCAATTTATTTGATTCGAGCGAGGTCGAATTTACTTTGGCTACTCGAGCGAGGTCGAGTGTTACTTTGACGACTCGAGCGTGGTCGATTTTTACTTTGGCGGCTCGAGCGTGGTCGAGTTTTACTTTGGAGAATCGAGCGAGGTCGAGTTTTACTTTGGCGACTCGAGCGAGGTCGAGTTTTACTTTGGCGACTCGAGCGAGGTCGAGTGTTACTTTGGCGACTCGAGCGAGGTCGGGTGTTACTTATCAATATATTTATAAGAACCTGATTGGTTTAAGGGAGGTTGTTGGAAATTAAACCAAGATTAATTAATATTCCTACGTCATCTAGGATTTAGTATGTACTAGTTTATTTAATTTACGTCTAATTAGGATTCACAACCAAAATCATGTAGGAACATGTTTCTAGATTCTAGTCAAATTTAGTTTTGTAGTATTATAAATAGGGGTGATACTACTTGTTTTCTTGTGGAGAGATTCAAGAGTTTATGAGTTGTGAAAAAGCCTCCAACCACGTTCTCTCTGTAGTTTAATAAATTTCTTCTATATAGTCTTTGTTGAAGTTTTTGCTTGTACCTAAATTATTCTGGTGGTATTTCAATCCTTCATATATGCCTCTATTCATATTCGTTGAACTTTCTATAATGATATGATTGATCAAAAAATTTAAGAATTTTTATATAACTTATAATCTTGAAAATGCAATAATATTCTAGTAGCTAAAAAAACATGTTATTGGGGAAATTGTATGTTTAAAGTTAAAGAGTTTCGAAATACAGAAACACGAAAAATTGATTAGAAGGAATAGAAGATTCAGAACTTTAAGGGGACATTTGGTTAAGAGGATAAAGATACTAATCCCAGATTGAAGATGAGAATGAATTTATTCCATATATAGTTACAGGTATTAGCTAGTGTAAAAAATAATGAGATTGGCTATTCCACGTAGAAAATGGTATAACTAATTCCGTAAAACATCTCTGTTCATATGATATCTTTGTCTATTTCACCTCATAACCACATGTCCCATTAAAATCGATATAACAAGTGATTTAATTTTAGATTGACGCTATTTTGCGGAAAGACCCCTTGATTATATATATGTATAGTTTGATAATAATAATAATAATAATAATAATAATAATATGATAATTATGATAATAATAAATAAATAAAAAGGTGCGATCATACCAAATATCAGATCTATTTCTACAATTGTTTAGCTCTATAATTGAGAACTCCTATTAATTAATTCTTGTCTTCTCTTCTAACAGTTGTAATTAGTCTATTAAAGAGGAAATATGGATGAACTTTGAAAAAGCTTACAGAAACTGAGACAGCTTATTCCGCTTTCCTCTCTAATTAATTATCCATAACTTCTTGAATTAGCATCTCTCCCTAGTTTTCAAATGCCATTGACTTATCCGAGTATTAGATTTAATTAAATCCCAGCTAGAAAAAACGAAAAAAAATCGCAAATAAAGAAGAAAAATATCCCAAGTGAACCTTATAGCCGAACGTGCAACCCTAAAATTGGACAGACCCTCCAATCTACATAATCATCATTAATTAGTACAATGATTATGATTAGTAGTGAGATGATAATCTTAAAAATTATTAGTGGCTATCATTTGTTTTCTCCTTTTTTCCTTTCAATTGTCTCCGGGAATGCAGGAGTAGGTTGATATGGTTGTATTTTCGCATTTAACAACAGAATATAATAATATTCTGCGTTCACTAACTTGAAATGTTGAATACGTTTTTAATTAGATACACCTTATATTTAGGCATATTATTCTATATTTCAATTGCACTCACCATTTTAAACTAAAATTACATTTTTCCTCCGTTATAAAATAAAATAAAAAAAATCTTGTAGGAAAAATAATAGATAATATTGATAAGGAACAAGTCGGAAAGAAGAACAACTTAACGAAAAATATTGTGTTGTGGCAAGTCACTGCCTTGAAAGCGATTTCGGCCCGACTGAGAACAAATCGTTAAGACCGTCCGATTGGGTAATCGTTAAGACCCGTATTTTGTTGAAGTAGAATGGAAGAAAAGGTAAAAAAAGACTTTTCACGATCAATGAGCGACACTTTGTCTTTCACAAAAGACAAAGAAGTTAAGAAGGAAAAAAAGACTACAAAAAAATCTTTGACTTTGCATTATAAAATATAAATAACATAAAAAAAATCTATTTCTTAATAATTACTTTCTAGTTTTGAAAATAAAATAGCTTTAAACTATTTATTTTACCCAATTTTTGTTCTCTATCTTATAAGTTCATCATTCCTACTGTGCCCTAATCTCCGTCAAGGCTATTATCTAACAGAACCAAGATCTTAAAAACATTTTTCTAATTTATATTAGTCTTATATACAAAAGTTCGAAAAATTCATTTGATAAAGAAAACATCATATCCAAAAATTATAGAATAAATAATTCCATGGATTTAAATTATTAAAAAATGTGAAAACAATGTAATTAATATCATAATGTCAAACATTTTAACGTGCCAAAATGGAAAGTATCATAAAAGTTAAAAGTGTAAAGTTCGGACATTGATTCTTATCCAACCATTTCTACAGCTTGATCATCTACGTAGGAACTTTTTTCCAAGTTCACCAAATCCTTGACCACCAAAACACAAAAGCATAAACAAAGAAATCTAATGGTTTAACAATAATATACTCTCATCTAGAAAACCAAACCAAAAATTAGAAGGAAGTAGGAGTTTAACCGGTTCAACCGTTTAATAGCGATAACAACAAGAGTTAGACCTCTCTATAACAACATCCTAATATAACAATATTTCATTATAAAAGTCAAGTTTTTTGAAAACTAAATGTCATGTTTTGTTATGATATATGTACTCTATAATAGAAATTCGCTATAATATTCAAAGTTATTCAGAACAAACGACGTTGTTATAGAGAGGTTTGACTGAATAACATATACATTATGATCCCACAAGTATACATAGGCTTTATTCTTACCAGCTACCTCAAGTGAAGTAGAGATGTTATTTTTGATAGACCTTCGGCTCAAAAAAAGCACTTTTAAAACAGATTTAAATTAGAAGACTAAAAGCTAGAAATAAAAATATCGAAGTAAAGAAAAGTATTGACAACAATTAGTAAAGATACGCAAATTAGAAGAAATAATGACCGTAATAAATTTAAGAACAAGTCAATAATTGAATAATAATATTAATACTTATAACAAGAAGCGATGAACATATAAAGTGCTCTAAATCAGAATTATGCTCTCCCACAAAAAATAAAAAAATTGCTCAACTAACTACTAAACTTCTATCCTAATTTTCGAAAAGTAGGAAGATGAAAGCTCATAGTTTATAGTACAACTAATGAGGATTAGAACGATATTCCCTCTTGTTCACAATAAGTGTTCAGTTTACTTTTTTGTTTTGGTTCAAAATAAGTGTTCAGTTATGTTATCAAGAAAAAATTCAATTTATTTTTACTCTTTTATCCTTATGTGCATATTTTTAAAAAACTTTTCTCACTCCTCACTATAATTATGTGACCAATACTTTAATAAGGGTAGTTTAGTCATACTAGATCTTTTTGTATAGAATTTAGTAATTTTTCAATGGGCGACACTTATTATGAACCGGATGGAGTAGTTAATAAACGCCGTGAAATTTGGTCTGCAGTTTAGGGGTCAAACTAAGGAAGATTAAGGATTTGTTTAATTGGTTAGGGCAGAGGGCACAGGGTTTTCTGCCAGTGGCCCCCGCAAAACTCTATTACTGTTGGCGCCACAGGGGACACTATGTGGGTCCCTTCTCACTAAATTTTCATTGTAGGACTAATCATTGTTGTATTGACTACAAATTAATACCCTTCCCTTTCGCTTTGAGTGATTTTTTGGTTGTTTTTTATGGTACATAATACAGTAATTTTTTTTAAATATTAAGAAATAATTAAATTTTTTTCGAAAATTATTATTGGAGTAAAGAGCATATAAGTATTTTTTATATTTTTAATGTATAAATTAAGATTAATATGGTCAATTTTATTGTTAATTAATATTAAAAGATAAATCTTTAATATATGTGAAAACAATCAAAAAATAATTTAAAATTGACCGGAGAGAGTACTGCTTAAAATATATTTCGAGCGAGAAATGTCATTGTAGATTAGACAATCTATTTTTATTTCAAAATGATGTAATACCACTATTCCATAAGATAATTAATTTTTTTTTCAACATATTTAATTGAAATCATAAAATCTAGATTATTCTGCCCCGAAAAAAATATAAGTATCATGTTAAAAACGATATAGCGCGAGTAATAAATCTACATTAGTTATGGCTTCTAGATAAACATTTAATCAGCTAAAACAAGTAAGCTAAAATTTGTCCAAGGTGATTAAGAACACAAGATCGTTTCCCTTTTATTTTGGTTGTTGTTTGAGCAACAAGAATGTACAATACAATATACTAGAGCCGTCAATATGGGCTTGGTCTGTTGGGTTAGCCCAGCCCAGTCCGTGATTTAGCAGGGTTGGGCTAGAGTTTTTGGAGCCCATTTAAAAATGAGGCTTTTAAGTCCGGCCCGAGTAAGCCCGTGGCCCCTGAGGCTGGGCTGCCCATGGGCCTAATAAATTTTTTTATTTAAAATATATGAAATATAGAACGTATACTGCCTCTAGCGATGGAAAGTCAGAATTGGATCTTTACTTAGAGGAACCAAAGCTTGATCTTGAGAAGTTCCAAGAGATGGATGTTGTCATGTATTGGAAGGACCCTTCTAGAAATATCCAGATCTTTTAGTGATGGCGCGTGATGTACTTAGTATTCCTATTACCACTGTAGCATTAGAATTAGCATTTAGCATTGGTGGACGTGTTTTGACAAAGTACAGAAGTTGCATCCATCATGAAAATATCCAAATACTTATTACTACTCGAAATTAGCTGCATGGCTTTTCTCAAACTCAAACTGGTAATATTTTTTTACGTGAATTTGAATATTATTAGTTTTTAAAATTTAATTATTCTTAATATTTAATTAATTAATATTGCATATAAATTGTAGATGTAGATGAAAGGGAAGATGTTAAGACAACCTTGTTACAAGCGGATTCAAATGTGTTTAATGAAAATGACGTGTTGTATCCCATAAGCGTCATGGACGTTCTCTTGAATAGTTCGTTTTGAGTTTGGACTTTTAGTGAATAAAGTATATTCTTGTCTTTTACTTTTTTTAGTGTTTATTGTGATATATTGGAACAGTATAAAAAATTATTAAGCTTAGTAAAAAATTTCCTATAAAATATTTTTAACGTTTAAATATTTATCTTTTTTAGGTTAACTTAAAGAAAAAATATAAAATTATATTTTAAAAAATTATGGGCGGCCCACATAGGGCTGGGGTGGGCTAACCATTATAAGGCCCATCAAAATGGTGCTCTAGTCCAGCCTAGCCCGTCAACTGTTAAAGTCCATGTGGGCTGGGTTGGGCTAACCCGGCCCGGCCCATATTGACAAATCTACAATATACTGATTATTTAACTATGATCACCAAAAAATGAACTGCTTTTGTGTATGATAAAAATTTCATATACATTAACTTCTTTTGAAACCTACTTATTCTGAGATTGTAGTGTCATTTTTATTATTATGGAAGTGTGGGATAAAAATTGCAGGATAACTAATCTCTAAAATAATTAATCCTGAGATAACTTTGTATACGGTCGAAATCAGGTGTGCCCGATTTCATAAGCTCGAAGAGGTCACCCCGAGGTCAAGTTCAGATGAATCAAGATAGATCGGGCTCAAGGATAATGAAGAAGCGCAGACCTCCAAAACCAAAGCACACAACATCGGGGGGCCAAGTATAAGCTACCTCGAAATGATACCGTTTTAGGCTTGTACTAGAATGGGCGATAATTCCACAATGGCACAAATATCAAGGCGTAAATCTCGGAATGGATTTGTACGAATTCGTACAAATCCGTTAGACAGTTGTATAAATTAGATTTCTTGCCAGAAATAGAAATGTACCTTATTTAGGACTCCTCTATTATATAAAAGGGAACCCATTCATTTGTAAACATCATCAATCATTGGCAAAGAATATACACCCTTATTTTTATGTTCAACAGAATTGTTCTTTAGCTTTATAATAGTCTTTTTACTTTACTTTATTGTTCATCTGAATCCATCTCGAGGTCATCTTGGCTCGAGGCCGAGGCATTTTGATACGTTTGTTTGATCTATCTTGCTCACTTAACTCATATATTTATCTTATTGTTCTTCAATTAGTATTGGACTAGATCACATATCTTTAGGACCTAATTATAAGTTTAATTGTTACTCGAATTTTAGGATAAACAGTTTGGAGCCCACCATGGGGCTAAAGATAATAGTGATTATTCCAGTGCTGATTTTTCATAACACACGTTATTTTCACACTTGTTTCTTGTCAAAGCTTCTTTGCTTTCATCCGGGACTGACCCTACAATCATGAAAATGCTCGAAGAACTCACCAAAAGGATCGAATCAGGATAAAAGAGGATAAAATATAATGACAAAAAGGGTTTGGATTCCAAAAGGTTCGTACAAAAGCCTTTTCCCCCGAGAGCAGCCTTGAAGCCTATTCCAAAGAAGTTCCGCATGCCGGACATACCTAAATACAACGGGACCACCGATCCTAATGAGCACATCACTACATACACATGCGGTATAAAGAAAAATACTTTAGAGGACGATGAGATCAAGTCCGTTTTGTTGAAAAATTTTGGGAAAACTTGGATCACAACTTGCCCCTGGACTCCATCGATTCATTCGCCATGTTGGCAGATTCATTTGTAAAGGCACACGGTGGTGCTATAAAGGTTGCAATTAGAAAATCGGACATTTTCAAGATTAAACAAAGGGAAAACGAAATGTTGAGGGAGTTTGTGTCCCGATTTTGATGGAACGAATGGAGTTACCGCCAGTCTCCGATGATTAGGCCATTCAAGCTTCCACACAAGGGTTGAATGACAGAAGTTCGATAGCATCACGACAATTGAAGCAAATCTTATATAGTCGCTACCAATCAAAGATCAGGGTCAAGGATGACCAGTTGGGAGCCCCCTCGGGGTCAGTTCACCCGAACAGGTTAGCGGTAAAGGCTTTGAGGTATATCGACAGAGAACCGAGGTCAAATAGAGAAAGGTACCAGCCATATATCTCGGATCAAAGAAATAACGGTTCGGTACGCAACCCTCCCCCTCCCCCTGAAATGATCGAAGAAAAGATCGGGTGCAAAATTCTCAGGGACTCATGAGTAAGAATGGATTTGACAAGTACACCGATCTCGCGGAAGCACCTCGATTATTGGAGTATAACTTCAGTGTTGATGCCTCTGGTATCGTTTCGGCCATTGGAAGAATTAAAGATACCAGGTGGCCCAGGCCTATGAAAACTGACCCTTCTCAAAGATATCCTAACTTAATGTGTAAATATCATGGTACACATGGCCACAGGACCGAGGACTGTAGACAGTTGAGGGAAGAGGTAGCTTGGCTGTTCAATGAAGGTCACCTTCGAGAATTCCTCAGTGACAGGGCCAAAATTCACTTCAGAGAAAGAGACTCCAATAGAAAGAATGAGCAAGAAGAACCCCAACATATCATCCACATGATTGTTGGTGGGGTCGACATCCCGCAAGGACCTGTTTTGTGATGATCCAAAGGGGTCATCTTGTGATTTAAGACTCTATTCCGTGCTCGTTAGACTTAAAAACCTTATTTTTACTCACCTCGATTACGTGCACTGTCCGGGCGTAAATCCGGAAGACCTTTATGTGGAAATTCATGAAATAATAATTTTCTGAATTTAAAAGTAATTTTTAGTTGACTTTGATCAATGTTTTGAGTAAACGGATATGGACCTGGGTTCCGACGGTCCCGGAAGGTCCGTAGTAAAATATGGGACTTAGGCGTATGCCCGGAATGGAATTCCGAGGTCCCTAGCTCGAGAAATGATTTTTTGATGAAAATTGTAAGACTGAAATTCTAAGGATTTAAAGAAATTGATTAATGTTTGGTCTCGTTAGTAACGGGATCGTATTTTAGTTCCAGAGCTCGGTACATGTTTAATATAATATATCATGTTTGTGAAATTTGGTGGAGATCGGAGTTGATTTGACGTGATTCGGACGCCCGGTTGAGAAGATAGTAATTTTGAAATGTTCTTGAGAAATGCATGAGTTTTGGTGCTAAATCTGTAGTTCTAGGTGTTATTTTTGTAATTTTATCGCACGAGAAAGTCCGTATGAAGTTTTTAGACGTGCATGCATGTTTGGTTTGGATCCCCGAGGGCTCAGGTAAGTTTCGGGTAGGCTACGGGGTGTTTAGGACTTAGGAAAATTTGCTGGTGTAGAACTACCTGTGTTGCAGGCCTCTGATCTCGCAATTGCGAGATCAGGCATTGCAAATGCGATCATAGCAGGCTTCGCAATTGCGAGGCTTTTATCGCAAATGAGAACAAAGGTTGGGCCATGCAGTCTTCGCAATTGCGAGTAAATCTTCGCATTTGCGAGGTAAGTGGGGAGGGACAGTCATCGCAAATGTCAATAAACCTTCGCATTTGCGAAGTGTATCTAGGAAAGGAGTCTTTACAATTGCGACCAAATGGTTCACATTTGCGACAACAACAGAAATGCGACAGGTTCGCATTTGCGGAACCTTTCTCGCATTTGCGAGCTTCGCAACTACGAAGCTCAGGTCGCAATTGCGACATCTGCAGCTGATAACTTTTGACTTAGACGGGATTTTTCGTTCATTCTCCCATTTTTTGAAACCTAAACTTCAAGAGGCGATTTTCCAAAGATCAAATCTTCCCCAAATCATAAGTAAGTGATTCTTAACTATTTTCTTTCAATCTTTTACTTCCTTTAACAAGATTTCAACCTAGAATCTAGGATTTTTATGGTGGAATTGGGAATTTTGGGTAGAAAACTAGGTATATCAAAATTTGGGGATTTAGACCTCAAGTTCAGGTCGGATTCCAAAATCAATGGTATATCCAGGCTTGGGGGAGAATGGGTAATCGGGCTTTGGTCCAAATTTCGGGTTTGGACCAAGCGGGCCTGGGTGTTGACTTTTGTTGACTTTTTCAAATATGAACTAAATTGAACCGTAATTATCGGGGATGATTCCTAAGGCTTATGTTGAATCATTTGGTTGAAAATTTGCTAGATAATGTGGACTCGGAGGCTAATTTGAAAGCAAAGTTGTGATTGAGCATTAAGTGATATTGGGAGCGAGGTAAGTGTCATGTCTAACTTTGGCTTGAGGGAATAGGTATTATGTGATTATTTGATGCGTGTTTTGTTGTTGAATACAATGTATAGGTGAGGTGACGAGCACCTATGCGTTGTGATCGAGTCATAACATGCGAGTAAAAATTCATTCTTGCAAATTTTGAAATCATGAGTCCTATTATCCATGCTTATGGTTGTTATTGAAATGTTGGGAGACATATATCCGGTTCCACCGAGGTTTGATAAATTTGTAAATATTTATTCAAATTGAGATATTAAATTGTAAAATTAATCATTGATGAAATATTGGTTTCTTTGTGAAACTTCTCTCCATCCTTTGTTGTTGATTATTTATATTGTGAGGAAGAGTATAACGCACGAAAGGTGATGACGTGCATGATTTATTATATTGTGAGGAAGAGTGTAAAGCACAAAGGGTGATGTCGTTCATGATTTATTCATATTGTGAGGAAGAGTGTAAAGCACGAAGGGTGATGCCGTGCCATGAAGGGTGATGCCGTGTATATTATGTGAGATTTAATGCACGAAGGATGATGTCGTGCCGTTTTATTTATATATTGGTGAGGTTGAGAGTAAAAGCACGAAGGGTGATGCCGTGTAGTTTTCCTTGGTTTTCTTTATTGCTTAATTTATTTGAGGATTCTGTTCAAATTGTGACTTTTTATTGTTTCTCACTTATTGTATTATGATTTCCCCTTCCCATTATTTCTGCTTTATTTCTATGTTTACCGTTGTTGCCATTAACATGATTATATTGTTCAAGTTTTATGCGGTGTCTTGTCCTAGCCTTTTCACTACTTCGCCGAGGTTAGGCTCGACACTTACCAGTACATGGGGTCGATTATACTGATACTGCACTCTGCACTTTCTGTGTAGATCCAAGTTTAGATCCGAGCTGATTTTGATTCGTAGCTGACTTCACCGCAGGAGACCCGAGGTAGATCTGCCGACGTCCGCAGATTCCTAGAGTCCCTTCCTTTATATTCATTCACTATTTATTTAGTTCACAAACAGTTTTACATTTTTCTTTCAGCCAAATACTTGTAGTAAATTCTTAATAGTCAGTGAGTTGTGACTCCAGACCCTGGTAGCTAGACATACAGTTTTCATATGCGCAATATTACTATGCAAGTTTCGTTTCTTACTTTAATTATTATGTGTTGAGTTATAGTGATTCTCAGTATTTTGCATGATTATTATGTTGCAAACTTCTAATGTTGGCTTGCCTAGCAAGTGCAGCGTTAGACGCCATCACTATCCCGACGGTGGGAATTCAGGTCCTGACATGTTTTCAAAAGCACCAAAGTGTCGAGTACAAGGGACAAACGGACCCGAGATTATATGCCCAAAGACACCCTTACATTCAACAATGAGGAAACAGAAGGCCTCTCTCAGACGCACAATGACGCCCTGGTAATTTCTGTTTTACGAAATAAAATTCAAGTTAAACGTGTTCTTGTGGATACAGGTAGCTCGGCCAACATAATCAGGTTGAGGGTCGTAGAGCAGCTCGGGCTGCTAGATCAGATCGTACCAGCATCTTGAGTCTTAAAAGGCTTCAACATGGTAGTGAAACAATGAAAGGAGAGATCATCCTGCCCGTGAATGTGGCCGGGACCATCAATAACACAAAAATTTCATGTCATCGAAGGTGACATGAGCTACAATTCATTGCTCGGAAGGCCGTGGATCCACAACATGAGGGAGGTACCATCGACTCTTCACTAGATGATGAATTTTCCAACAAAAGATGGCGCTAAAACAATTTATGGGGAGCAGCACGCAGCAAATAAGATGTTTGCAGTTCATGATTTGACACCAGCGCCGACACCTTCGAATTCGGAGAAATCGAACATCAAAGACAAGCAAATGGCTAAATAGCAATCACAGTCCACAACCTCGACTGAATCTGAGGAACAAGTACTCGAGGACGAATAAAAATATTTCCTTACCCCTCAAGATTTCATCGCTCCCGAGGAATCAGATGCAATGAAGTCCACGGTCGAGGAATTGCAGCAAGTGGTACTGATCGAACATCTACCAGAACGAAAGGTATACCTGGGAACGGGATCAACCCGCGAACTCAGGAAAAAACTCATTAAATTCCTTATCAATAACATAGATTGTTTTGCGTGGTCCTATTTAGACATGAAAGGGATTCCACCAGAGATAACAACACATCGGCTAAGTTTCGACCCCAAGTTTAAACCAGTGAAGCAAAAGAGAAGGTTGCATTCCGAGGTAAAATATGCGTTCATAAAGGACGAGGTAACTAAACTTCTCAAAATAGGGTCCATTAGGGAAGTAAAATATCTCGAGTGGTTAGTGATAGTCGATTTCTNCAACACATCGGCTAAGTTTCGACCCCAAGTTTAAACCAGTGAAGCAAAAGAGAAGGTTGCATTCCGAGGTAAAATATGCGTTCATAAAGGACGAGGTAACTAAACTTCTCAAAATAGGGTCCATTAGGGAAGTAAAATATCTCGAGTGGTTAGTGATAGTAGCCTATATTATGCATTGTAGACGCTATTTGCACTCTAAATTAACCATTCTTTATTGACGTTTAAATGATAAAAGATAACAAAATTCTCTAATTGAGATTTTTATGTTGTACAAGAGCCACTGCGAGCTAGGAGGAATATGAGGAGTGTTTTGGAGTCAATTAGGGACATACAAGGACAATCAAGGATAGCCCGGATGAAAAAGATCAAGAAAAGTCAAAGAAAACAGTGAAAGCCAGGTCCGCGACCAGACCTGGGCGCGGTGCAGAAATAGAAAGTTCGTGAATGACCGCGGTTGAGATAGCGACTGCGGTTGAGATCGCGACCGCGGTCGAGGATTTAGCAGCGGCAGATTTTAAGGGCTAAAGTGTAAATTCTTGGGAAATTAACCTAAACCTATAAGAACCCAAAACTCGTCCAAGAGTCAGTTTAAGCTTGTTTTGGACTCAATTGGAGGCAAGAACAATTGAGAGGAGATCAAGTCATCTTTAGAGTTTTTCGTTCTTCTTATTTTTACCATTACTTGTGAATCATGAGCCATATTATTGCTTTGTCTTATTTTAGTATGAGTAGCTAAACATTTAGTCTAGGGTTGATGGAACCAATTGTTGGATGAAGTTTTTAACTCTATTATGATAGAATCAAGCCATGTTTGTTCTATGATTGTTCAACTATGTTTTGTATTGTGATTAATTGAATGGGCCCTTGATTAATCGTGTCTAATTGCCTTGTGTTGCTTGAGAAAGAATACTTGGTTAGATTGTTATTGAACAACACCACTTTTGGATAATTAAAGAGATTCATTACTTGAATTTAAAAGCGGGTTTAGAAATAACGAAGCTTTGGTGGGATAATCCTGAATTGCATAAATTGTTAGCTAGAGTAGTTCGAAAGAATGCTTCTAGTAAATTTCCATAATTGATCGAGAGATGACTACGATAACCCATAACTCATAATCCTCATAGAATCCTACATCGAGATTATAGCTTAAGAGTTAAGAATTAATCCGACAATTGGGAAAATCAATACCCTAGATCTTTCTACCCTTGAATTCATCTTTATTCCTAATTATTGTTAGTTTTCTTATCATTTTACTTTAGTTAAATAAAGTCCACTGCTTATTGATAAAAGTCTTACATCTGGAAATTGTCTGAGCTTAGCCTTATTAAGAGTTGTAGTGAATAGGTTAGTTCCATGTGGATTGACTCCGGACTTAAACCGGATTATATTTGCAGCGACCGCTTTGTCTTTTTTTATAAGGCATAGTTGGGCGTGATCAGTTAGCCAATGTGGTCGTGGTTCCTAAAAAAGGAAACAAAGCTTGGAATGTGCGTAGATTTTAAATATTTAAACAAGGCATTCCCGAAAGACTCCTTTCCACTGCCTAAAATCGATCGTATAATCGATGCCACGGCCGTCCACGATATCCTTTATTTTCTCGATGCCTACTTCGGGTATAACCAAATTCAAATGAACCTGGAGGACCAGTAAAAGACTTCATTTATCACTAAGTATGGAACATATTGTTACAATGTCATGCCTTTTGGGCTAAAAAATGCGAGCTACATGCCAACGCCTAGTTAATAAAATGTTCGAACAACAGATAGATAAATCAATGGAAGTTTACATTGACAATATGTTAGTTAAGTCCCTGCGCGCGGAAGACCATTTGACCCATTTGCAGGCAACATTCGAGGTTCTGAGAAAATACAACTTGAAACTCAACCCCGAGAAATGCGCTTTCAGAGTCGGCTCGGGCAAGTTCCTAGGTTTTATGGTATCAAATAAGGGGATCGAGATTAACCCCAACAAAATTCAAGCCATCGAAGAAATCACCATCGTAAACAATGTGAAGGCCTTACAGTGGCTAACCGAGCGGATAACTGCTTTGGACAGATTTATCTCGAGGTCATCGGATCAGAGTCACAGATTCTTCTCTTTTCTCAAAAAGAAGAATGATTTCGCATGGACCCCAGAATGTCAGCAAGCGTTGGAGGAATTAAAGAGGTACTTATCGATCCCACATCTGCTTCACACTCTGAAGGCGGATGAGAAACTATACTTATACTTGGCCGTGTACGAGGTAGAAGTAAGTGTCGTGCTAGTTCGGGAGGAGCAAGGTACACAATTTCCGGTTTATTATGTAAGTCGAACCTTAGGAGTTGCTGAAACCAGATATCCACATTTAGAGAAGTTAGCACTTGCATTAATAAGTGCATCTAGAAAATTGAAACCATATTTCCAATGTCACCCTATATGTGTGTTAACTAATTATCCACTTTGAAATGTTTTGCACAAGCCCGACTTATCGGGCCGATTGGCCAAATGGGCCATCGAGCTCGGTGGGTACGATATTGAATATCAACCTCGAATGACTATCAAGTCTCAAATTCTAGAAGACTTTGTGGCTGATTTTACTCCTACCCTCGTACCCAAAGTAGAGAAGGAACTTCTACTAAAGTCAAGTACATCGACGGGTGTATGGACCCTTTTCATAGACGGTGCCTCGCATGTGAAAGGATCCGAGCTCGGCATTATTTTAAGGCCACCTACGGGTAGAACTATTCGATAGTCTATCAAAACTTCTAGATTAGATAATAATGAGGCCGAGTACGAGGCCATGATTGCAGGTCTCAGATTAGCTAAAAGCCTGGGAGCAGAGGTCGTCGAAGCCAAATGCAACTCTCTATTGGCGGTGAACCAAGCAAACAAAAGCTTCGTGGTTCGAGATGATATGATGTAGAGATATTTAGACAAGTTACAGGTGACGTTGTACCGCTTCAAGGAGTGGATGCATGATCATACACCTCGGGAGAAAAACAGTGAGGCCGATGCACTTGCGAATTTGGGTTCATCAGTCGAAGAAGATGATGTTGTCCCGGGGATTGTTGTTCAGTTGTCGAGGTCTATGGTCGAGGAAGGTCACACTAAGATAAACTCTACAAGTTTGACTTGGGATTGGAGGAACAAATATGTTGAGTATTTGAAGCATGGAAAGCTCCCTTCGGACCCTAAAGAATCAGAGCCTACGAGCTAAAGCAGACCGATTCGTACTGGATGAAAATGAAACGTTGCACAGGAGGACCTTCGATGGACCCTTGGCCGTATGCTTAGGACCATGGGACACCGATTATGTTTTAGGAGAAATCCATGAAGGCACGTGTGGGAACCACTCCGGCGCTGACTCCTTGATTCACAAAATTATTAACGTTGGGTATTACTGGGATAACATGGGGAAATACTAAGGAGCTCGTTTGAAAGTGTGACAAATGCCAAAGGTTTGCACCAATGATCCATCATCCAGGTGGTCTTATCCCTGTGGCCGTTCATGAAATGGGGGATGTACATCATAGGCCCTCTGCCCACGGCACCATGTAAAGCTATGTTCATTTTGTTTATGGCTGAATACTTTTCAAAGTGGGTAGAAGCGCAGGCCTTCGAGAAAGTAAGAGAAAAAGAAGTCGTAGACTTCATATGGGACCACATTGTGTGTCGGTTCGGGATACCCGCTGAAATAGTTTGCGACAATGGGAAGAAATTTATCGGCAGCAAGGTGACAAAGTTCCTCGAAGAACACAAAATAAAAAGGATTTTATCAATTCCATATCACCCAAGCACAAACAGCCAGGACGAGTCCACAAACAAAACTATCATCCAAAACTTGAAGAAGAGGTTGAATGATGCTAAGGGAAAATGGAGAGAGGTGCTGACCGAGGTATTATGGGCATATCGAACGACGTCTAAATCCAGCACGAGAGAAACTCCATTCTCTTTGGTGTACGATTCTGAGGCATTGATTTCGGTCGAGATCGGGGAGCCTAGCGTCAGGTTTCAGCACACAACCGAGGAGTCAAACAACGAGGCTATGAACACTAGTCTCGAGCTACTGGATGAAAAACTAGACGCTTCACTTTTTCGAATGGCCGCACATAATCAAAGGACCGAAAGGTATTATAACAGGAGGGCAAACCTTCGCCACTTCGTAGGCGGGGACTTAGTCCTAAGAAAAGTCACCCTCAATACTCGAGACCCAAATGAAGGGACGCTAGGCCCAAATTGGGAAGGATCGTATCGCGACATGGAAGTTGTTGGAAAGGGATCTTACAAACTTAACACGATGGAAGGCGAACAATTGCCAAACAATTGGAATGTATCGCTACTAAAACAATATTATTTCTAAGGTATGATTTTCTCCTTTTTCCATTTATATACGAGACTAACTCATTACAGGTGCTCGATCGAAGACGAAGAAACACCCTTCGACTCGAAGACCTTAGGTTTTAAAGCATGCGTTGCACTCTTTTTTCCTTAGATCGGGTTTTATCCCAAATGAATTTTCCGGCAAGTTTTTTAACGAGGAAACAATTATATGCTACCTAAGGGAAATTCAACAAGTATCCAAGGCTTATTTTCAATCAACTTCGAATACTGGGGGGCATCACCCTCGGGGGATAGCATTTTCGAGGAAAATACTTCACGCCTAAGAAGGTCTCGATAGGAAAACCTTGTGATGGGCCAAACGATCAAAGGAACCGTGTCTGTATAGAATAATCAAGCCTCAAAGGCAAAACATGTACATATGTACGAGCTATTTAAAGAAGCACCCTTTCTATTAATTATTTTGTGTCTTGAAGACATTTGTTACTCCATACTTATAATTCTATATGAGAAAAGGCTCAAGATCCGAAACGCAAGCACATCTCGACAACTCGGGGACTATCATCGATAGTCAACACATTCAAACTAGGTAAGCTCGAACTCATAAGACCTCAAAGAGGCGCCCCTCGACGAAAAGGCCAAGGCCATCACACTCGGGGACTAACATTTCGAACAAGTTCGAAATATTATCGGACATACCCGAAGGCTTCGACTATAATAAAGACTATGGTCATATAAAAAGGCGACGGCCGAAATAATGCGGCTCGGAGACGTCCGACTTCCGCCATAAACTAAAGGCCTTCAACTATTATGAAAAACCGGCTATATAAGGCTACCCTCGGCAAAACAAGGGCTTCGATAAAATCATACTCCGAATAATTTAAGGATTCGATAACATCAGCTTTTGAGATGATAAATCGTCTCAACACAGATCTGGGTTTCAATCGTCGAACCCTCGAAAAAACCCAATGGGTATATAATTTTCACTAAGTCATTTAGTCGGAAAGGGAATAATTATAGCCGTTTTTAGAGGCCGACCTGACCCGACTAAAGGAGCCTAAGGGCCGATAAAAACGAGCCTAAGAGTCGATATAAAGAAGCCTAAGGGCCTACACACTAGGGGTTCGAACTCGCATCCGAACTCGAGGTGTCAATCACCCCGAACCCAAACAAACATTATTGACTATGGTTCAAAGACTTGTCACTATTCGACGCTAAAGGTATATACCTCGAGGGTTCGAACTTTATTCGAACCCGACGCGACAAAGGAACTACTCAAGGAGGAATCTCGAATATGCAGCTCGAAGAATGAAAAACAAGAGGAGTTGAGAAAACATTTAAGGAAAATTATTCTTTATAGACATTCAAAAGATGGCATGTACAAAGAGTTCAAAAAAAATAAATACAGAGAGGAAGTTCCTAACTACACCGAGGGAGCATCCCCGCCCTCGGGAGCAACATCTCCTCCCGTAACCGCTTCTCCCTCGGGGGAAACTTCTCCATCGAGGGTGGTCTCTTCTTTGGACCCCTCTTTGTTTTCAGACCCGTCTTGGCCGCCTTCGGTATCATCATCATCATCGGAGGTAAGGACAAATTTGGCATCACTTCATCCGCCTTTGCCTGGGCTATCTCCTCGGTAAGATCAAAGCCCCTAGCATGAATCTCCTCGAGGGTATCCCTCCGAGATCGGCACGTGGCGTGTTCGTTGCTTCGCTTTTCCCGAGCAACCGCTTCTCTCTGCTCGGTTTGAGCGGCTTTGGTGTCCCTCAAGTATACGACAACATTTTTATCAGTCGTAGTCTGAATCTTCTTGGCCTCGGTCCTGGCTTCAGTAACTTCGGCTTCGGTCTTGGTGAGATTAGCCTTAAGTTCAGCAATTTTTTCGGCCTGGGCCGAATTGCTCTCTTCATCATCCCGAAGTTGAATCTCGGCGGCAGCTAGCTTTGTCAACGCAGCTTCCTTTGCCGCAACTAAGAGGTCCATCTTCTCTTTCCATTGATTACATTCAGCATTGACCCGTCCAACCTCACCTCAAAGCCGCTCCAACATCTCCACCTTCTGTTGCAGCTGAGACATGGAAGTATTAGCCTCCGAAGTTGGGAGGGGAAGTCCATACTTTTTCAAAATGTTAGTTACCTGTTTCTGTAGATCGTCCTCATATTCTTGAGCCTTGGTCAACTCTGACCGAAGGTCTTTGAGCTTCTTCTCCTTTTGATCACAAAGTAGCCTCAAGGTTTATTCTTCACCTAAGGATTTGTTCAGCTCGACGTCACATTGGCTCAGCTCGGCCTTGAACTTGATAAAAGCCTATAAAGAAAAGGGAATGAATAGTCAAGCAAGGAAGAAAAATGCGATGTCAAGGAAATTGCAATATTAAAGGTTGATGCTTACCTTAGAGAAGAGACGTTGAGCCTCTTCGAAGGTCGAGGACGCATCGATGAATTCGACATCATCGACCTCAGTGAAACAACCGTGGAAAGGATCATCCTCACTAGGGGCTCCGCCTAACTCGGGCATTTTTAGGGCCTGAGCATCCCTTATGGTTTCTTCGGAGTAGGCTGGCAAAGACGAAAAATAACCCATCGTCAAGGCCCCGGGCAGGTCGCCCGAGGCGCTCTGTTCGGTCGTGGGCATTTCAGGATCTTTGTCCTTTTCATCCTTCGAGGTCTCCTCACCTCGGGGTGTGATCTATGGCTCGAAGGGCTTAGCAACTTCGGCCGATTTATTGTTCAGGTCATCAGAGCGGAATCTTCGACCTCGTCAGCCTCGTCGTCCAATAACTGGTGGACGGAATCTATGTCCACATGAACGATGCTCTTATTGAGCCTCCGATCAGGCCCCGCTTTATCTTGAAGGTCTTCGGGCTTCAAAGCCCTTTTACTTTTGTTGTCCTTTTTCGGCTTTGGGGCCGGGGACTCCGTCTTATCCCCGATGGGGGTCGGTCTTATATCGTTAGAATCACCAATGCCTGCACAAATAAAAACCAAGTGTGAGGAAGGAAGACTTTTCAATGAAGAAGTGAGTATCGAGGATTTTACCATGGTGTTTTGCTTCCCACTTTCCCTTCGACAAGTCACGCCACTTGTGTTTATCATACGAGGAGGTAGCATCTAGCTTCCAGACTCAGTCCTCGAGATCAGGAACTGCATGGGACATCCAAGGGACCACTGCAGAATGAAGGAAAGAATGTTATGCAAAGAATAAATGCAGAAAGGTGCTAAGGAAACATGCTCCACTTATGGTCGAAGTTCCACTTCTCGGGGAATGACATTTGTTCCTCGGGGATGACATTGATGGTCCTCACTCGGATGAACCGGCTCATCCAACCTCGATCCCTATCCTCGTCCTTACTGGCGAAGATGGATTTGGTTGACCGGTGTTGGAGTTTGATTAGTCCTTGAAAGCATTGAGGCCAGTACAACGAATGAGATGGCTAAGGGTGAACTCGAGCCTTGCTGATAAATAATCAGAGTATTATCACTATCCGCCAAAAAGACGGGTGGATTTGACCCAGGGTAACCTGATATCTTCTGCAAAATTCGATCACAATTGGATCGAGGGGAACCAACGTGAAGGGATAAGTGTATACACTTAAAAACCCTTCCACATGGGTAGTAATGTCCTCTTCACGAGTGGGGATTTGTATCACGGCCTCGTCCTCCCAGCCACATTCCTTTCTCACGGCATCGAGGTGTTTTTTTGTTATCGAGCATATGTATCTCGAAGCGTTCTCACACCGACCGGGAACATCGAGCGGATTCTCGATGGTGAAGTCTTTCTTTAGGGTACAACCACCGGGAACGATTTCGTGAAGGGCCGACGCCTTACCACCGTCCGGGCGGGAGCAAGAAGATGAGGTTCCCTCTTTTTGAGGGACAACTTTAGAGGTTTTAGCCATTGATTCTGGTAGAAATAGGCAGAAGGAGATAAGATTTGGCGGTTTTTAGCGTTAATAAAGTGGAAGAACCGGTGGCGGAAGAAGAGAAGAAGAGATTAGAAGAGATACAAATGGGAGTAAAAATCCTCAATGAGTCAAATGACCAAGTATTTATAGGAAACCGACGACCGTCCGTTGGCACTAGTGGCCGACCAGCGCTGACGCACATTTAATATTTTGGGGAAGCGAACCGATATGACGTTTTGGTCAGTTCAACATTTGCGTCATTTGGATGATGTCATCATCAGGGACTTCAGAAATTCGAGATTCAAACCGTTTCTTATCATTTTATTCTAAGAAACGCAGAGACTATCTGTATACGGTCGAAATCAGGTGTACCCGATTTCATAAGCTCGAAGAGGTCACCCCGATGTCAAGTTCAGATGAATCAAGATAGATCGGGCTCGGGGCTAATGAAGAAGCGCAAACCTCGAAAACCAAAGCACACAACATCGAGGGGCCAAGTATAAGCTACCTCGAAATGATACCGTTTTAGGCTTGTACTAGAATGGGCGGGAATTCCATAATGGCACAAAGATCAAGGCGTAAATCCCGGAATGAATTTGTACGAATTCATACAAATCCGTTAGACAACTGTACAAATTAGATTCCTTGCCAGAAATAGGAATGTAACTTATTTAGGACTCCCCTATTATATAAATGGGAGCACATTCATTTGTAAACATCATCAATCATTGGCAAAGAATATACACTCTTACTTTTATGCTCAACAAAATTATTCTTTAGCTTTATAATACTTTCTTTACTTTACTTTACTGTTCATCTGAATCCATCTCGAGGTCATCTTGGCTCGAGGTCGAGGCCTGCTGATACGTTGGTTTGATCTATCTTGCTCACTTAACTCATATATTTATCTTATTATTCTTCAATTGGTATTGGACTAGATCATATATCTGTAAGGCCTCATTATAAGTTTAATTGTTACTCGAATTTTAAGGTAAACAAACTTGTTTCCCGCCCAAACGACCCCTATGTTTGGCCTAAAATGGCCTCCCTACTCCTCCAAGCACATTATTTTCTCCCAATCCCCTCAGAACCTCTTCTTTATTTTTCTTTTTCGCTACTATCCCCTTGGATATATAGATTTATAATATCAACTTGCAAATTTTTTTGCAACGGTTCCACCAAAATTAATTTTACCAAACAGTGAAAAAATGAAATGAAGATATATCTTAAGTTCATGAAAATAATGTTAGAATAATTAACCGTTATGGGTGTTATATGAAAAAAAGTTTATGATAAGATACATATTATAAAGTACATCACGTATTCTAAGTATTGACGACTCATTTAATAACTTTGACATTAACTTTTATATATATATATGAAAAAAGGAGAACATGGTCGCAAAAGAAAATATCCGCCAAACAAGATACTCCATCTGTTTCAAATTAGATGAGTTACTTTTCTTTTTAATCTGTTTCAAAATAATGACATATTTTTAAATTTAGAAATAATCCAATTTTAAACTCTTCATCTACTCATTTTATCTTTAATAAGAAATTTTTATAACCATACAAATATCATGATCCTACAAAGCTTTTACCCCATAAACTTTTAAGACCATAAATTCTAAAAAATAAATTTCTAAACTCCGTGTCGAATCAAATTACCTCATCTAAATTGAAACAGAGTAAATACGTTATTTTCACTAGCAAATACACAAAATCATCAACAAGAAAAGTGAAAATATTCATTTCCAAAATAGGATAAGCTCTAGCACCAAAACCTAGAGCAACCGTGCGTTTGTTTGGGTCAATAAGGCAGCATATCAAAGTTATATCTTTTCACTGTACAATTGAAAAGTATAGGTGAGAATAACCAGTACTAGCAGGCACAAACGGGTGCAGTGTGACAGTTATCGTTCAATTGAACTCATAACTTTTTACGCTGAATAATAATTTATGCGTAAAAATTCATTAAAATTACAAAAATAATATATTTGAACCATAACTTTAAAAGTATAATGAATTCAATGTTAAAAATATTAAAAATTGAACCTATAGAGTTTAAATCATGAATCCGCCCCTGCTAGTATGACCTTTGACAGCCAAATGTGGAAGAACTCAAGGGGAGGAGAAGCAAAAAAAAGTTTGATATGCAAAGGCTATCTGCAGAATATTTATATAATTGGATCATTTAAATGTAATTGCAGATAATAAGTATTGATTGACAATCTTGGATACATAATAAGTAAATCTGCAATAGCATACACTTATCATGTAAAGATAATATACGCTCTTAGTGTACATAACTTAAATCCTACAAATAAGCAACATAATTTTCTATGAGAAAATGAAGTGCAAAGTTGAAATATTTTCATCTAAGGGGGAGCTTAACTGGACCATTTTTGGAATGTAAAGTGTTTTATACGAGAAAAATAATTGAGAAACAAATCAACAATAATAGACACGGACCTTGACGTCCACATTTCCAATTTCCTATACATTGCAAAATTTCTTGGTAGTAACATTATATTACTTCAATAATTTAACATACTCCAACGTTGGGGTTCACTACCTTTGCAAAAAACTTTCTGAAGAAAAAAAAAATGTTTGTGCAAAAAATAATGCTTTCGAATGGATCATGTTTTGTCAATTGAAATAATATCACAATATGAATTTGCAGCCACAAGTAGCAACTTAACCTTGAGATGTACCTTATAAGTTTGAAATTATTTTTTATACTAATGTACAAACAAAAAAAGCAAATATATGGTGTTTTGCATCAACCAACTAAAGACCAAAAATTTACTCTCTTTTTTCGGAATTTTTTTAATCCGAAAATGCGTCTGTCCATGAAATTTTGGAAGTTTTTGAAAAAAATTTCAAAAATCAAAAATCGGTTATAATAAGTTTTTCAAATTTTTAATTTCTTTTTCTTCCAATCACAAAACTACAACATTTTTCAAGTGAAATGCATGTCCAAACATAATTTCAAATTCCAAATACCATTTCTCAACTTATCTTCAAATACTACCTTTTTCAAAAATTAGAATTTTTTTGTCAAACGCGCTACTTAATATTGTTGAACTCAATTAACAGTAAAAAATTAAAAATTCAAATTATTTCCCTATTAATCCGTTTCAAAAGAATCAACATTCCTTTAAATTTGAAAATAATTTAACTTATACTCTCAATATTCTAAGAGCTGACAACAAATAAAAAAGGGCAGCCCAATACATGAAACAACTAGCGTTCATGTAGGGTTGGGGGAAGAGCCACATATATAAATAGCCTATACTGATACAAATATCAATGACTGATTTCACGAAATATTTGTGGGTTGATTATAAGTATTATGAAATGTTTAAGATAAAGTTTCTAAATATTCTTATATTTAAATTTGATATAAGCATATCGTGCAACTTGTAAGTATGTATATGTTTGGTAAATCGTCTCCTAAGTCCTAAGGGGTCGTTCGGTATGCGGGATAAGGTTGTGTAAGGTGTGAGATTAAATTTATACCATATTTAGTTGATAGTATAAATTTATACCATCAACTAAACATGATATAAATTTAATATTAGTCTTAATACATGATATCTCATCTTATCCTACTTTATCCCATCAAACTTGAATTATATTATCCTGCCTCTCAGGTGGAATAAATTTGAAAAAATACACTGTATAGCCGCTGTAAAAGTAATAGCCCAAAAAAAACATATACAAATTTATATATTTTTTGACTATTAAATATAAATAGTTTATGATACGGACTAAAAATGATAATACTCTAATAAATTTATCCAAGAATTATATTTTTTAGGACTATAATCCCGAGATAATTAAGTTTGCCTACTAAACGACACTTAACAATATGCTTATCCTATTTTTGGAAGAAGAAAAGGGAAAAATCCCACCATCCTACTCTGTCCGTTAATAGTAGGACAAGGCCACTTCTCGTAAAAAAGAACAACTTCCTATTCACGTTAAAACCAGACGTCGTTTACTGCTAACCCAATGGACATTCGACAGCACCAAACGGCGAACGTCTCACGCCGTTAAAACGCCTTTATTAATTGTCCCCCCCCCATCCACTGTCTTCTCAACCGGTTAGAAAACAGAACTCCACGGGCTGTAGCCGGTTTCCAAACACTAGTTAAAATTTAACCATGGTTAAAATGATGGAAGGCTTTCTTCATCAGTTCATGAATAAGCTCTTTTGTCTCCTCACACTATCAATTCACCCCCAAAAATCGTTGAAGATATATAAATAACAGTTGTTGTTATTGAGAAAGGAAGTTTTGCGTTTGGAGAATGAGAAATCTGTGTTGAGAAGTATGTGTACGGACATGGCTGCTTCTGATAGTGGCCGCAATGCTCCTGGCGGCGCCGGAAAAGGTAATTTTAGTGAATTTTTTCTGTAATTAATGATAGTTTATTTCATACTTCGATTTTTTTTCGTTTTTTTTTTTGTTGTTTAAAGTTGATGCGGAGAGAGCGTTGTACACGGAGCTATGGCGTGCATGTGCAGGTCCGCTTGTGACAGTGCCACGCGAAGGCGAGCTCGTGTTCTATTTCCCACAAGGTCATATTGAACAGGTTTGCGTCTATACGTCCCTTCTTAAACCGTTTATTAGCTTAATTAATTTCGTAAACCATAATTGTATCAGTGAATTAACTAGGCTTCATATCCATTTTGCTGCATTCCTACTCGATTTCGATGAGGTGGTTAGACAATTCAACATAGTATCAGTTCAGAAGATTCACCACTTATTATCAAAACGAATTACACATGCTTGACTCAAGAAAAAAGTATTAGGCTTGCATGTCAAGGGGTGTATTGAAGATATAAATTACTCTCTCTGTCCCATTTTATGTAGCATACTTTACTTCTTAGTTTGTCTCGAAAAGAATATCATCTTTCTATGTTTAGAAACAGTTAACTTTAAACTTCATGTTTTACCCTTAATGAACCGATTTATGGCTACGCAAATGTATTACCCCCACGTAAATTGGGACAAAAGGAGTAATAAATAAATGTGTCACCTCTTTATCAACTTAAGTTTTTAGAAGGTGGTCACCCAATTCAATACCTTCTAATCATGAATTATTTGTATTGTAAAGCAAATTAGAGGGTTCTCTAGGGAAAATTAGGAGCTTTAGTAGTAGTTGTAACTAATTCTTTGATGTTGGAGTGATTTGATGTGTTTGTTTGCTAGGTTGAAGCATCAACCAATCAAGTTTCAGATCAGCAGATGCCAGTGTATAATCTTCCTTCTAAGATCCTCTGCCGTGTAATTAACCTCCTATTGAAGGTAACTTTTTTTGTTGAAAAAAAAAGTCTGTTGTGTCCCAAATAGTTGTGTAGCTTAGCTTTCCCTTGTTAGCTTTTCTTGGTGAATGCTAATTTACTAAGGATTCTGCATTGTTGGTACTAATGTTTTGTCTCGTGTACGTTCTCAGGCTGAACTAGATACTGATGAGGTGTACGCACAAGTGACTTTGATGCCAGAACCAAATGTAAGTTTACAATGTTTCTAACGAAGAATTACTTGTTATTTCCTTTTTTTCTTTTTGAAGTTCCTACATTTTGAGACTTCAAATTCTGATGTTCGAGTTGGACATCTAATTTAATGGAATATTCTTTGTAGCAAGATGAAAGTGCAGTTGTGAAGGAACCGATACCCCCTTCGCCACCACGATTCCATGTGCACTCTTTTTGTAAGACACTAACTGCTTCTGATACCAGCACTCATGGAGGCTTTTCAGTCTTGAGACGGCATGCTGATGAATGCCTCCCTCCTCTGGTCAGAAGAACTGTTTCTCAATGCAGTTATTGTGCCTGTATTTGGATAATGTAAGCGGCTTATGGTGATTAATTTTTTGTTATAGGATATGTCTCAGCAACCTCCAACACAGGAATTGGTGGCCAAAGATTTGCATGCAAATGAGTGGCGCTTCAAGCACATATTTCGGGGTATGATGCTTAATGCATTATTAATCACCTTGTGCCTTTATATTTTGCGACTTATACCACCTTCAGTTCCTTTTGAGTCAATCTTGCAGACATAAAGTTGCACCATCACAACGTTTCTATTTCATAGATTATAGCGTATTTAAGTTGTAACTTCATATCTTCATTATAGTTTGTTTGTCCATATATCATGCGTATTACAAAGTTGGAATATCGTGAGTTAATGACAATAAATCTTGACATTGGAAACCTTGATAAGTTTTAAGCGGATGATAGTTTGGCATAAATCTGGACAAAAAAGGTATGTGGAGGGGTGCCAGTTACATGTCATATTGTATTTGGGCTTCATATAAATAACTCAAGGAAACAACACAATGTTATGATTTCCCAACAATGAGATAGATTCAGGATGAGGAACAGACACTTGGATTTCTTGCTGGAGGAGGGATGGTAAAGAAAAATTTGCTAGTGTGATTCAGAGACTTGTGAATTTTTTTTGCTTGTGTGATTAAGGGTGTTTTATTGTTCTTTTCATCCCCTTCCTTTTAACTTTTTTCTTCTTGTTGCATGGGGAATTTGCTTTTGAGAGTGTCCAGCACTATTGCTTGATGTAACGGGTGCTAGTTCAAAGCATTAGTTGGTTGTTCCTGTTATGTTTCCTGCATTTTGTTTTCATGCTATCATTCAAATTTCAGGCCAGCCTAGGAGGCACCTTCTTCAGAGTGGTTGGAGTGTCTTTGTAAGTTCGAAAAGGCTTGTTGCCGGGGATGCATTCATATTTCTTAGGTTAGCATTGGCATACCTTCTCTTTTCTCCATTCTCTTGCATTTGTTAACTTCTGAAATGTTGGACACTCTACTGTTAGAGGTGAGAACGGGAAGCTTCGTGTTGGAGTCAGACGTGCCATGAGACAGCAAGGCAATGCTCCATCATCAGTGATATCCAGTCATAGCATGCATCTAGGTGTTCTTGCTACAGCTTGGCATGCCATTCAGACGAAAACAATGTTCACAATATATTACAAACCAAGGTAACTGATCCGAAGAACCAGGGGAAAATTAGTTTAAGCTTGTTCCTTAAATTGTAATCTATATGATGAAAGGATTGGAATTTCGTTATGTATTATAGGACGAGCCCTGCTGATTTTATAGTTCCATATGACCAGTATATGGAGTCTGTGAAAAGCAATTACTCCATCGGGATGAGGTTTAAAATGAGGTTTGAAGGTGAAGAAGCTCCCGAACAGAGGTATGTTAGCGTCCTTTAGTATTAAATGTGATACTATGTGGTTTTGACTTTTGATATTAATCAAGCATACTGTGTTGTGAGCTTTCAAATCAAAACCATACTATTTTGGTGATGGTTTATTGTGAACAAATTACCTTTTCTCAAATCCCCTGATTTTGTGTTTTACCCCAAAATCTTATAGGTTTACTGGCACTATAGTTGGCATTGAAGATGGTGACCCCAAAAGGTGGCCCGAGTCCAAATGGAGATGCCTGAAGGTAGAATGTACTTCCACTTTTTTCCTGGTAGTTTTTTTTTTCCATATATAACACTGAAGTATCATTCTTGAACTCGTTTTTAAGGTACGGTGGGATGAAAGTTCTGCTATTCCTAGGCCAGACCAAGTTTCACCCTGGAAAATAGAGCCAGCTCTTAGCCCTCCTGCCCTTAATCCACTTCCAATACCAAGGCCAAAAAGGCCTCGATCAAATGTTCTGCCCTCGTCTCCTGATTCTTCTGTTCTTACTAGGGAAGGTATATAACTCACTCTTATATTTGAATTTCATATCCTGCACTGCCTTTATATCTTAGATTTCAAGCTGATCGTTTGTTATGTACTTCTCGCACTTTCACTTTCTTAAAGGTTCATCCAATATAACTGCAGACCCTTCACAAGCCAGTGGGTTTTCAAGGGTCTTACAAGGTCAAGAAATGTCGACCTTGAAAGGCAATTTCGTAGAAAATAATGGATCAGATTCTTCTGAGAAACTAATTGTATGGCCACTGTCTCTGGATGATAAGAAGACTGATGTTCATTCTGCATCAAGGAGATGTCTGTCAGATAAATGGCTTCCTTTAGGGAGGCCTGAATCATCTTTTACAGATCTATTATCAGGTTTAGGGTTGAAAGTGAGTTCCTCCCACAGGCTCCATTTACCCACTGGGGGCCAAACAGCAGTTCCTGCTAGCTTGGTGAAGCGACAAGCACTGGACAAGGAAAATGAATTCAGCTTACTGGAAAAACAATGGTCTTTAGCGTCTTCTGGTCTCTCACTTAATCTGATGGATTCAGGATTGAAGGGGGCTGATACTCTTTATCACATGCGGGAAACGTCAAGGTGTAGTGGTTTTAACGAGTATCCAACCCTCCCTGGTCATAGAATTGACAATCAGCGAAGAAATTGGTTAATGCCCCAGTCTATGTTGCCTTATATTCAGATGTCCACTCATTCTGGAGAAATGATGCCTAAACCCATGGCTTCGCTACAGCCCGAAGCCGTGAAACCCAAAGAGGGGAATTGCAAATTATTTGGCATTCCCCTTGTAAGTAACTCTAATACCATAGATCCTGTCAAGTTGCAAAATAATTTACCGATTGACTCAGCAAGTAACATGCATTTTGGTGTACATCATCATTTACCTGCAACTGAATCTGATCTAAGGTCTGAGCAATCAAAGGGATCAAAGGTATTAGATGATAGTATCACAGTTAATGATCAGGAGAAACAATTCCAAACCTCTCATCTTGGTACTCGAGATAGAGTGAGCAAAGGCCTTACTAATTCAACAAGGAGTTGCACCAAGGTTTACACCTAGTCATTTGGCTTAACGTTGGCTTGTGACATTTTTTGAAGCGTTAATAATTTGGGTTGTTATAAATGCAGGTTCATAAACATGGCACGGCCCTTGGAAGGTCTGTGGATCTTGCAAAGTTCAACAACTATGAAGAATTGATAGCTGAACTGGATCACCTTTTTTATTTTAATGGTGAGCTCAAGGCTCAGAACAAGAACTGGCTGGTTGTATATACTGATGATGAGGGTGACATGATGCTTGTTGGAGATGATCCATGGAAGTAAGTCCTTTCGTCTTTTCTTGTGATGCATAAAGGATGAAAGATGATTATCTTTATGGTGCTTCTTAAGTTTTGCAGTTATCTGGATTCTTGTGCTGCTTTTTTACCTGTTGGTCTTGGTGAAACAGAGAATTTTGTGGTATGGTGTGCAAGATTTTCATCTACACGAAAGAAGAGGTGCAGCGAATGGGGTCTCTCAATTCAATAGGTGAAGACAATTCTTCTGTTGCAGAAGGCTCTGATGCTAAAGAAGTGAAGGATCTGCAGCTTCCTTTTGAATCCAGTCCTGAAGATTCTTAGCGTGTCCTCCTAGTTGAGGTATTGAAAAGTAAAGTGCAAAAGGAAAAGAAATCTCCGTTGGCTTTATTATTTGTTGCTGCTTTATTATTACTATTATTCTTCGCCCTGGGGATGTGGGGTGACAGTCGCCCTTCTGCAGTTTCTAGTAACTTGACAAGTTTGATGTAATTTGACAGGTTTATAAATTCTGCCAAAAAGACTACATCCACCCAGCTGTTGCTTTTTTGGGGATTTCTGAAGGCAGTTACCTGCCATATTAAGTCCCTTTTAACTTCTGGATGGCTGGTCTCTCCATATAGATGCAGCTTCTTCTCTATTTTGCAGTTTCGACCCCTTTTTGGAGCCAACTTATGGTGACTTATCTATACACAGTATACACACATTATCAGCCTGGTCATAGTCTTGCTTTTGCTTATTTCCATATGTACATACCTAGTTCTTAACAATTATCCTGGCAACTCTAACTGTAAATAAGAAGTTGATACACAGCATACCTCGTCTACTGTTAATTTATGTACTACTGGTATCCAGCTGCTTCTAGTACCCTACATATTTTGTATCAGCAGTTGTGGTCATCCGGCTGACCATGTATTGGTAATCATTCAAATTTTGATCATAGGAGTTGAAGAAAAGATCTTAGTATTTGGTTATTACAAACAATTCTTATTGATCAAGTTACTGCTGTCTCTTTCGTTTAACCCCTTGTTGACACCCGTATGTTGCCAGCTCCTTCTGCAAACATCAGGGAGCGATAATAGGCATTGTCAATGTATTCAAATAGGGTAAACTCCCAGATGCTTGGACTGACAGTCTTTGGGGGGTCGTTTTGGTGCATTTGTTACCCGAGTACAGGAGGCCCGGAGCTTGCCCTGACAAAACAGAATTGGCTCTGTTGATCGACATGGGTGCAGAACACAGTTCATTAATGCAGGCGTTTGGAGGCCTTGGTGATAATTAGCTGGATTGATACCATAGATGTTCATGGATCTTGTACCCAGCCTCTGTTCTTTCAGAATCAGATGGTGATTCATTTGGAACTCATCTTGCGCTGCACATACGCATTGCGGAATGGCTATTCATAAGTTAATCTATTCTGCCACCAAACATGCATCATAGTTCATGGATCTTGTGCCAGCCACCTGTTAGTCCTTGGATGTTGTGTCCAGTCTCCAGCTACAGTTCTCAGTATCTGATGTGATTCCTGTAACTTCACATCTTGGACAACAGATAGATGTTGCTGAATTCGTTATAAAAGAATGTTACTGATTTAGTATTGCTAAGTTATTTTAAATGTGTAAGAACTCATTATTTTTGAAGAAAGACTGCCAATTACGTGGCACATGGGGTTTTGAAGAGACCCGTTTATTACATACCAAACTAGCAGGAACTGAGAAATACATTCATAAGCAACCTTACCAGAATCTTTGTTATATCAGCCCTTGGGCCATTGTGACCTGAGCCAAAATATAACGAGAAGAGGTAAAGAAGCAAGAAAATCACAGGATCACAAATGAGGACAGCAAGACCAAAGCTGAGGATAACATTAACTGCCACCTATAATAAATCAGATATGTTTTTGGTAAGGAGTGTCTAGCTAATACAACACTTTCTTGTGAAGAACAACAATCTTGATCCAATTAATCCAACATCGTATGTTTTTGTAAAATCCTTAAAGCTCAATATGGAAAGGATGCTGCCTTCTCAACGTGGCAAGATTTTACCCGGAGGCCCCAAAGATAAACCCACAAGTTGCTTCATATGCCCAGGGAACCTTAAGTGGCCAACAGAAACGAACTCTAAAACATGATCACTTGATCTACACAGGGATAAGCTCCGGAGCGGGGTCTGAGGGACTACTGCCATTGAGGACAGTCACATTGCCGTCTGAATCCACGTCCACAATAACCGAATCACCTTCTTTGATCTCACCTGCAAGCATTTTCTCCGCCATGCTGTCCTCTAGCAGTCTCATGATAGCTCTTCTCAGAGGCCGTGCTCCGTAGCTTGGATTGTATCCTTCGTCAACCACCCTATCTCTAAATCTCTCTGTCACTTGAAGTTCTATCTCCTTACCCTTCAACCTCTCAAATACTTCCTTAAGCATGATATCAGCTATCTCCTTAACCTCTAACTTTGTGAGCTGACGGAATACAATCATCTCATCCAATCTGTTCAAAAACTCTGGCCTGAAGTACTGTTTCAATTCTTCAGTCACTAAGCTCTTGATACGATTGTAACTGCTATCCTTCTCATCGTAATCGAGATCAAAACCTATACGACGGCCACCTTTCTCTATCACACTACTTCCAACATTTGATGTCATGATGAGAAGTGTGTTCTTGAAATCGACAGTTCTCCCCTTGCTGTCTGTCAACCTTCCATCTTCAAGAATTTGAAGCATCATGTTGAAGACATCGGGATGAGCCTTCTCAATTTCATCAAAGAGCACAACAGTATAAGGTCGTCGCCTTACGGCTTCGGTCAATTGACCACCTTCTGTGTAACCAACATAACCAGGGGGTGATCCGATGAGCTTAGAGACTGTGTGTCTCTCCATAAACTCACTCATATCAAGCCGGATCATTGCTTCTTCAGAACCAAAGTAATATGCAGCCAGCGACTTTGCCAGTTCTGACTTCCCAACACCAGTTGGACCAGAAAAGATAAAACTAGCAATAGGCCGGTTGGGATTCTTGAGCCCAACCCGCGCACGTCGAATGGCACGACTAATGGCTTTGACAGCTTCATCCTGGCCAATGATTCGAGTGTGAAGTGTTTCTTCCATTTTTAGGAGGCGATCAGATTCGTCAGTCGAGACCTTCTCAACAGGGATGCCAGTCCAAGAAGAGACAATGTGCTGAATATCTGCCTCAGTCACAAGTGGACCTGTATCTCCAGCCTCACTTTCAGCCTTGCTCATCTCTTTGTTTTTGTCTATGAGCGCCGTGATCTGTGCCTTAAGATCCATTTCTCTATCACGTAATTCCCCAGCCTGTCCATTAATTCAAATCCATCTAATTAGGAAATTCTACAATTAGAATACTTGATAAGAAATAGTTCAACGCTATTGATAAGAAAGCATGCATTTTAAAGGGATTAATCAGATGTACGTATAAAAGACTCGGTACCTTTTCGAAATCTTGACCGCGGACAGCTTCATTCTTCTCCTTTGTGATTTGACGAAGCTCTTTCTCAAGCTCTTTTGCTTCCTCAGGGAGCTGGAAGGCAACAACAAAGCATTGTCACTCTACAAATAATTGGGGAATGACAGATTATAATAGAGATTAAGGGAGCATCCTGTACCTGTGCATGGCGAAGTCGAACACGAGAACCAGCTTCATCAATCAAGTCAATTGCTTTATCAGGCAGAAAACGGTCACTGAAATCCGAAGATGCAAGTGAAAAGATGTATCGTGTTGCAGAATGAGGAAAAGATAAACACATACAGTAAAATCAATATCACGTAATCAAATGACAAGTTTTTTTCTGGCCAGCAATAAGCATAGAACGTAATTAGATGCTGATAAACCAAAATAAAAAGGAAAAAGGAAAAATACCAACCTTTATTATCACATTTTATTATCGTAAACTAGGTTGAAATTTATGCGTACAAACAAACTCGGTTAAGCAAAACACATTTCTTCAAGGTAGCAATGCATCGACAACCCAAAGCGAGAAAAGTAAAAAGGAGATATATTAGATACCTGATGTACTGGTATGAGAGTTGGGCAGCAGCCTCTAATGCCTCGTCAGTGTAACGAAGCTTGTGATGAATCTCATACCTCTCACGAAGCCCTTTCAGAATCTGAATAGTTTCATCAACAGTAGGTTCAGGGACCTTAACTGGCTGGAATCGCCTCTCCAATGCAGGATCTTTCTCAATATGCTTTCTGTATTCATCTAGTGTGGTAGCTCCAATACACTGACAAGAAGCCAAGTAAATACTATTGAGTTGGTACTTGGAGATAAAAAAAACCTCCTGTTTAGTTCACATATTGAGTAGTTAAATAAAATGTTGACCTTCTTATGGGGTTGTGCCAGGAAAAATGCATGTTAACACAATGATATATCATATACAGCATTAGATTGTCCTTTAGAAATATTCATGATTCTCAGTCTTAATTTCCAGAAAGGACAGAAAGAGAAGAACAAGGCAACCAGGATAACTAACCTGTAGTTCACCTCGAGCTAGGGCAGGTTTCAAGATGTTTGCAGCATCAATGGCCCCCTCTGCTGCTCCAGCTCCGATCAAGGTGTGCACTTCATCGATAAATAGTATTATTTCATCACTCTGTTTGATTTCCTCCATTAGCTTCTTTAGCCTTTCCTCAAACTCTCCACGATATTTTGTCCCAGCAACAAGCAAACCCATATCAAGAGTTATCACCTAATCATTACCAAAAAGTGACTCTTAAGGACATGAAGAAAAGTAGCTGCATCATGCACGAAATATTCAGCCTAATTCCAGATAGATGAGATTTGCACAAATAGGTTTGAACCTTATTACTTGAGCTCACTTTAGCTTGAGCTAAGAATTAAGTTCAACAGGGATGCTAAAATCGTTTTTGTTTAATTAGTTAGAAACATAGATCCATAAATCAATCTACTAAAAGGAAATAAGCCAAGAGAGCAAGTATCACATAAAAATATATATCAAAATTTCAAGAAAACATGAAGATGCTAGGAAAATGATTTTGAAATCTTTCAATTTAAGGAGACAGCATGCACATTCATTTGAACCTAATCCTTGTGAAGTAAAAAGCAGACTAGACTGGACCAGCACGACAGTGGCTCAGCTTCTGGATCCACCCTACTATACGACAACTGGTAGAAGAAAGGACACGGGTAAACATCACATTCTGCAAGTTATCTGTGATGACCCAAGGGGTCATTTTATGAATTTAGACTTCGTTCTATGCTTAATAGCCATAAAAAAACTAATTTTAAATACCTCGATTTGCGTGCGCAGACCGGGTGTGAAACCGGAAAGCTTTTATGTGAATATGAGAAATAGTGATTTCTAGAATTTAAATTTGATATAGTTGACTTTGGTCAACATTTTGAATACACGGACCCGGATCTGTATTCCGACGATCCCGGGAGGTCTGCAGTAAAATATGGGACTCGGGCGTATGCCTGGAAATGAATTCCGAGGTCCAAAGCCTTAGAAATCAATTTTTGAAAGAAATTGTTTTGCTGAATTATTAATGAATAAAGAAATGAATTAACGTTTGAAACCGTTGGTATCAGGCCCGTATTTTGGTTCCGGAGCTCGATACCGGTTTGTTATGATATTTAAGCCTTTTCTGCAAAATTTGGCGAGAATCGAAATTTATTTTACGTGATTCGGACGTCCAGTTGATAAATAATGAACTTTAAGTGTTCTTGAGAAAAATAATGAGTTTTGAGGTTTAATTCATAGTTTTACCTGTTATTTTCATGATTTGATTGCACGACCAAGTTCGTATGATGCTTTTAGACTTGCATGCATGTTTGGTTTAGAGCCCGAGGGCTCGGGTGATTTTCAAATAGCTTTGGGTTGTGTTGCGCTCGTTCTTTCTTATGTTTCCACGTCGTTTCTTCAAAGCGTAAATGATATCATATTGAACAAATGAGCTCCGATTTCTGTTTTGAATGAAGTATTACATCCGTATCGTAATTACGGACTCGTAGAAAAAAGAATCATCGAATTTAGACATCCTATGAAGAATTTATGGTCATTTTACTAAGGTTGCCAGATTATTCAGGTTAATTACGAAATTGCCACTGCCGGCGTATTAAAAATCTGTACTATTTTCAAATATCAAATCCTACATATCCCCTTCATTATAAGGTTTGAGTAATTCAAAAGCCTAAATTGACTAGAATTTCACAAGGAACCCACTGGAGGCATAAAAATCGAGTTTCGGGATCGTTTGACACGATAAACGAGGCATAATAGCTGGCAGAAAATTATATATAAAACAGGCAGACTTCGAATTGAGGTCGTATTTCAAAACTAATTGTATATTTGGATTCGTGGGTGAATGGGTAAACGTAATTTGGTCCGAACCCCGAGTTTAGACCAAGCGGGCCCGGGATCGGGTCTTCATTTTTTTGAGAAAACTTAGGAAAAATTGTAATTTTCAATAAAGTTAGTCCCTTTAGCCTTAATTAATGATATTGAGTTAATTATGATTAGATTCGAGCAAGTTAGAGCAAGATTCTAAAGGAAAAGCCATAATTAAGCAGTGAGTGACCTGCGAATTGAGGTAAGTGTTTGGTCTAACTTTGACTTGAGGGAATAGGAATCCCCACTTGTTTGTTGTGTGAAATACATGTGTGTGGTGTATAGGTGAGGAGACGAGTATCTATGCACCACCAAATTGCCTGTTAACATGATCCCTTTCCCGTTTCCAACTTAATTGATTCTTGTCTTTATTGTTCTATGTTCATTATTGTTTCTATGACTACTTGGCCTTGTTATTTTGTTGTTAAATATTGTGGTGGTTATTTTGGAAAGAGTATTGGTTGTTTAGCTGGTTCCCTTCTTGTACAAAACGGTTGAGCGGTTTGGCATTGTTTTTACGAGGTATATATTTACGAGGCATATATATATATATATATATATATATATATATATATATATATATATATATGTTCCTGTTGGTTTCATTTTTGATATTATTGAGGAAGTTATTAGAAATGCAGTTTAACTGTTTCGTGATTGTTGAGGTTCACGTGATTATTTGGTCTCATTGATTTATTTCTAATTGTTGTTGTAAGTGTGTTAAAAGTGTTGGTCTCTTGATTCTATCATGGTATATAAAGATTGAGTTGGATTGACAGTGTTACGGTGGTTACATATATTCTGGCTGGTTTTATTATGGAATGATATTGGTTAAAGCTTACGAGCTATACTGTTTTCTGTTTGCAATTGTTGAAACAAAAATATTGTGAAAAACTTGGCCTGAATTGTAAAATTTATGAATAAATTGATATGAGATGTCTGGTAGGAGCGGGTTGCACGCCGCAACAAGGAGTGATAAGGGTGGACAGGTGGGATCGGGTTGCACGCCGCAACAGGAGTAATAAGGGTGATATAGTTATGGAGGAGCTATAAGGGTGGACAGGTGGGAGTGGGTTGCACGCCGCAACAAGGAGCAATAAGGAAGGACATTTATATTTTTACTGATTTTAAAAAAAAAACAAAGATCTGAAAACTTACTATTTTATTTTAACTACTTTTCGTATTTTGGCACTACTTTTATTTAAAGTTAAAGTTTGGAAACTTGGAAATTATTTGAGAGTTGGTTATAGCTGAGGCCTGGAAAAGGCGGTTGAGTTATTTCATTGTTGTTGCAGTACTTAATTATTTGTTTAAATTTTCTTCTTGCTTTATATTTATTGTCTCAGTTATATTTTTCTTGTTCGTGTAGAATTATTTTATTGTGTTATTGTATATATTATCGTCACAGGTTATATGTTGTTAATGCCCCGCCGTAGTCTCGTCACTACTTCGTCGAGGTTAGGCTCGGCATTTACTCAGTACATGGGGTCGGTTGTACTGATACTGCACTTTGCACTCTTTTGTGCAGATCCAGGTACCGACCAACAGTAGAGATATTTAGAGCGGCTATTCATTTATTCGGAGACACGAGGTATATCTGCCGGCGTTCGCAGATCCCGAGAGTCTTTCTCCTATTTTCATAAACGATGTTTTAGTATATTCATAACAATTACATTATTTCTTTCAGCCAAGTATTTGTAATATTCTTTAGTAGTTCGTGAATTGTGACACCAAACTCTGGGGTAGTTCTAGATCTATTTTATGATTAGTTCGTGGTTCATTTTTATTCAATTGTTTATTATTTTATATTTGCAAATCATTTAAATTAAGTTTACTTTAAATTTATTTATTGATGCTTAAGAAAATAATCAAAGGAAGTTAGCTACTCGAATTCTAACATTGGCTTGCCTAGCAAGTGTGGTGTTAGGCGCCATCACGATCCCTAAGGTTGAGAATTTGAGTAGTGACAAGTTGGTATCAGAGCACTTGGTTGCTTAGGTCTTACAATTCACGAACAAACTTGGTCGAGTCTGAAGGATCGATATGGAGACGTCTGTACTTATCTCTCAAAGACAATGAAGTTAGGAACAATTTCACTTCTATTCTACTCTATCGTGCGAATTTATTCTACCATTGATGATTGAACTTGTCTATTCTTGTCGTCTCACAAATCTCGACAACACACAAAGCGTCTACAACCGGACAAGAGATGAAGCCCTAATGACAGCTACGATTAGGGGAAGAGACAGAAGCAGAGCTCAGTCTAGAGCTCGAACCTCGACACCTATTGTACAATCTCAAGTGGATCTAGAAGCGGAGATTCAAGCTCAGTCGGTACATGTTGGACTAATTCAGATTCCAGAAGGATTTATAGGTACTCCAGTATTGCATAACATGGGAATAAGTTGAAGGCAACAGGGTTGATTTATATGAGCTTGATTTATATGAGCTGTATATTTGACATTGTGTATTATCAAACGTTGTGACCTAGGACTTCGTGCCAAGTGGGGGAGTCCACCGTCAAGGAATAGATTGCGGGGTCATGTGTTATATCTGTTTTGGCTTGGAATGTATAAGGCCTGAGATTTTTCAAGAGATAAAGTTGGGACTTGCGGTATGTCTGCCTCCTTAATAACCCTATACCTCAATACCAAAGGAATTGTCCAAACAACTTTAAATCTAAAGAAGGTCTACTCAGCGCGGAAGTCACGGTTGCGGATTTTGGGGTGCTCCAGATGGAGTACAATGATCAACAAGCTTCTAGACTACATGGTTCGTGCCACAATTTATCGGTATGGAGCTCTACTTTTGTGATCATTGCGTGTCAATTGAGATGCGAGTTACCCCAAAAGAAGAACGAAGAGTATATGAATAAGTGGGGTAGCTCAGCGGTGTTGAGTCAACATGGTAAAGGAGAAATTGATTGCCGGTGGTTGAGGGAAGCCTACGAAGAGGACGACCAGCCAGTGCAACATCAACTACTTGACTCAGTTCTCATAAATGCTTTTGAGAGATTTGTTTCTCAGACTCTCCATAATACGGGGCGCATAAGGTTTGAACGGTTGCGTCAGGTCATATGACGGTGTCAGAATATGCCATCAGGTTCGATAAGTCAGCCCGTCATACTCCTACTTCGGTTCAGCCAGAGAGAAAGTTCACAGACTCATCAAAGGACTCAAATATGATTGTAAAATTTTTGTACGACTCAGGGCAGGTTGATACTTCATTTCGGCGAGTGATAGAAATTATCCTACACTTTGGAGAGTCATATTTCATCAGAACACCCAGGCTACGTGCCCCATTGCAGTTATAACTCAACTCACATGACCGTCTAGGGAAAAAGGAGTCGGAATGTCGAAAGTGGAGGTCAGATTGAGGTGGAGACCCAGCTTGTTGATATATTTTCTATGGTATGGCTGAGGTCGTTACACTGAATGGTGTCATTACAAGAACAATCTCCAATTATTATAAAGTGATGATTTCCTGAACTTAATACGGTTATGCGCCTCTAATAAAATTCTTCCAATATGCTCCACTCGCGAGTGAGCCTCGTAACTCTAAAATCTACTTACGCGAATACTTGTATTGAGCAATTCTGTGGAGATAACTGTGTCTATCATTATGTGTTGTAATTTTGTTTAACGGAAAATATTTAAAGGAAGGAAATGGAATGTTTCGATTGGCACGATACACATGTTGCTTGTGATTTAGAATTGAGGACGAGATCCTCGCATTTTAATATGATTTGAGATATATTTAAACCGGGTTACGAGCCGCGGTGGAAGTTATGTAAGGATGAGATCCTTGTGATGGAAATTCTTGTGTTTAAATTTTCCCTTGTGAGTTAAAATTTTACTATAGTACTGGTAGGGAGTCATGCTTGTTAGGCTTATTTAACAACTTACGTATAAAATAATAATAATAATAAATAAATAAATAAATAAATTAACTATCTGTGCATAAATCGCCAAAATTCGTGCTATAATTATTGAGCCTTAACCTACAAGGTAGGTGTCCGCCCATGTGGCGTTAAATGAGACACATTAATTCGGGTATATGATTATGAGGCCTTCATGAATCGCATCTCGTTATCAGTATTGTGAAGGGTAGAAAGGGGATTATTGTTACGTGAAGTTATTGGGTGGTTCTTTAATTGATTATGAACAACTATTAAGATCACATTGAGCCGAAAGGGTGTTCCATTCAAATGGTCCGATGAGTGTGGGTGGAACTTTCAGAAGCTCAAGATGGATTTGACTTCAACACCAGTGTTGGTGTTACCATCAGGTTCAGGTTCTTTCACGGTGTATTGTGATGTATCTCGTATTAGACTTGGCGCAGTATTCATGCAAGATGGCAAGGTGATTGCATATGCATTTCAACAGTTGAAAGTCCATGAGAAGAATTATCTGGCTCATGACTTAGAGTTGGCAATCATTGTTCATGCATTGAAGATTTGGAGGCACTATCCTTGTGGCGTGCCGTGTGAGGTTTTCACTGACCATCGCAGTCTCCAGTATTATTCAAGCAAAAGGATCTTAATTTGAGGCAGCGGAGATGGTTAGAGTTATTGAAGGATTATGATGTTACCATATTGTATCACCCAGGGAAGGCCAATGTGGTGGCCGATGTTGAGTAGAAACGCGGTGAGTATGGGCACCCTTGCGTATATTCTAGTTGGTGAGAGACCGTTGGCTTCAGACATTCAGAGGTTGGCTAATCAGTTCGTGAGGTTGGATATTTCGCCCAGCAGTGTTCTGGCTTGTACAGTCGATCGGTCTTCTCTAATTGAGTGTATCCGGGAGCGGCAGGATGATGACCCGCATTCGATGGTCCTTAGGGACACAGTTCGGCACGGTGGTGCCAAGCAGGTTACAGTTGAAGATGATGGTGTTTTGAGGATGCATGGTCGGTTATTTGTGCCTAATGTTGATGGCCTTCGTGAGTTGATCCTTGAGGAGGCTCACAGTTCTAAGTATTCGACTCACCTCAATGTACCAAGACTTGAGGCAGCATTATTGGTGGAGAAGGATGAAAAAGGACATTGTTGCGTATGTGGCTCGTTGCTTAAATTGTCAGCAGGTAAAGTATGAGCATCAGAGACCCGGTAGTTTGCTTCAGCAGATAGAGATTCCTTAGTGGAAATAGGAGCCTATCACTATGGACTTCGTTGTTGGGCTCCCACGGACTCAGAGGAAATTTGATGCGGTTTGGGTTATGCTGGATAGGCTGACTAAATCAGCACATTTCATTCTTGTGGCAAGTACTTATACTTCAGAGCGGTTGGCTGAGTTATATATTCGGGAGATAGTTCGCCTTCATGGTGCCCGTGTCTATCATTTCTGATCGGGGTACGCAGTTTACTTCGCACTTTTGGAGGGCAGTTCAGCGTGAGTTGGGTACCCGAGTGGAGTTAAGTACAACATTTCACCCTCGGACTGACGGGCAGTCCGAACGTACCATTCAGATATTGGAGGATATGCTTCGCGCTTATGTTATTGACTTTGGAGGTTCGTGGGATCAATTCTTGTCGTTAGCTGAGTTTGCTTATAATAATAGTTATCAGTCGAGCATTTAGATGGCTCCTTATGAGGCGTTATATGGTAGACGGTGCGGATCGCCAGTTGGATGGTTTGAGCCGGGAGAGGCTCGGTTGTTGGGTACAGACTTAGTTCAGGAGGCCTTAGATAAGGTCAAGATTATTCAAGAGAGACTTCGTGCAGCTCAGTATAGGCAAAAGAGTTATGCCGATCGTAAGGTTCGTGATGTGGCATTCATGGTTGGAGAGACCCATAAAGGTTGTTATGAGATTTGGGAAGAAGGATAAGTTGAGCCCTAGGTATATCGGGCCATTTGAGATTCTTGATAGAGTGGGGGAGGTAGCTTATAGACTTGCGTTACCTCCGGGGTTATCCTCAGTTCATCCGGTATTCCATGTGTCTATGCTCCGGAATTATCATGGTGACCCGTCCCACGTTTAGATTTCAGCTCTGTCCAATTGGACAAAGACTTGATTTATGAGGAGCAGCCGGTAGCCATTTTAGACTGGCAGGTTCGTCAGTTGAGATCTAAGAGTTTTTCTTCAGTTCGAGTGCAGTGGAGAGGCCAGCCCGTTGAGGCAGCTACTTGGGAGTCCGAGTCGGACATGTAGAATAAAGATCCACACTTGTTCGTCAATTCAGGTAATTTTCTATGCTCGTTCGAGGACGAACGTTTGTTTAAGAGATGGAGATTGTGATGACCCAAGGGGTCATTTTATGAATTTAGACTCCGTTCTATGCTTAATAGCCATAAAAAGACTAATTTTAAATACCTCAATTTACGTGCGCAGTCCACGCGTTGGTCAACATTTTGAGTAAACGGACTCGGATCTGTGTTCCGACGATCCCGGGAGGTCCGCAGTAAAATATGGGACTCGGGCGTATGCCCGGAAATGAATTCCGAGGTCTCAAGCCTTAGAAATCAATTTTTGAAAGAAATTATTTTGCTGAATTATTAATGGAATAAAGAAATGAATTAACGTTTGAAACCGTTGGTATCGGGCCCGTATTTTGGTTCCGGAGCTCGATACAGGTTTGTTATGATATTTAAGCCTTTTCTGCAAATTTGGTGAGGATCGAAATTTATTTGACGTGATTCGGAAGTCCGGTTGATAAATAGTGAACTTTAAGTGTTCTTGAGAAAAATAATGAGTTTTGAGGTTTAATTCATAGTTTTACATGTTATTTTCATGATTTGATCGCACGAGCAAGTTCGTATGATGCTTTTAGACTTGCGTGCATGTTTGGTTTAGAGCCCTGAGGGCTCGGGTGAGTTTCAAATAGGTTTGGGTTGTGTTGCGCTCGTTCTTTCTTATGCTTCCACGTCGTTTCTTCAAGCATAAATGATATCATAGTGAACAAATGAACTCCGATTTCTGTTTTGAAGGAAGTATTAGATCCGTATCGTAATTACGGACTCGTAGAAAAAAGAATCATCGAATTTGGACATCGTATGAGGATTTTATGGTCATTTTACTAAGGTTGCCAGATTTTTCAGGTTAATTACGAAATTGCCATTGACAGCGTATTAAAAATCTGCACTATTTGCAAATATTAAAACATACATATCTCCTTCATTATAAGGTCAAATTGAGTGATTCAAAAGCCTAAATTGACTAAAATTTCACAAGGAACCTATTGGAGGCATAAAAATCGAGTTTCAGGAACGTTTCGCACGATAAACGAGGCAGAATAACTGGCAGAAAAATATATATAAAACGGGTAGACTTCTTCTTCTTCAAATTTTCGAACCCCACAGCCCTAGGAACGAATTTCTTCACCAAATATCATCCCCAAGTCATAGGTAATCAATTCTAAATTTTACTCTTTCAATTACTAATTTTTTTTCATCACTTTTAAATCAAAAACTAAGAATTTCATGGTAAAAATTGAGGGTTTGGGTAGAATTAGGGAATTTTGTAAAAATTGAATCTTTACCTCGAATTGAGGTCGGATTTCAAAACTAATTGTATATTTGGATTCGTGGGTGAATGGGTAAATGTAATTTGGTCCGAACCCCGAGTTTAGACCAAGCGGGCCCGGGGTCGGGTTTTCACTTTTTTGAGAAAACTTAGGAAAAATTGTAATTTTCAATAAAGTTAGTTCCTTTGGCCTTAATTAATGATATTGAGTTAATTATGATTAGATTCAAGCAAGTTAGATCAAGATTCTAAAGGAAAAGCCATAATTGAGTAGTGAGTGGCCTGCGAGATTGAGGTAAGTGTTTGGTCTAACTTTGACTTGAGGGAATAGGAATTCTCACTTGTTTGCTATGTGAAATCATGTGTGTGGTGTATAGGTGAGGTGACGAGCATCTATGCACCACCAAATTGCCTGTTAAGCATGATCCCTTTCCCGTTTCCAACTTAATTGATTCTTGTCTTAATTGTTCTAACTACTTGACCTTGTTATTTTGTTGTTAAATATTGTGGTGGTTATTTTGGAAAGAGTATTGGTTGTTTAGCTGGTTCCCTTGTGGTACAAAACGGTTGAGCGGTTTGGTATTGTTTTTACGAGGTATATATTTACGAGGTATATATATTTATATATATATATATATATATATATATATGTACCAGTTGGTTTCATTTTTGATATTATGAGGAAGTTATGAGAAATGCAGTTTAACTATTTCGTGATTGTTGAGGTTCACGTGGTTATTTGGTTTCATTGATTTATTTCTAATTGTTGTTGTAAGTGTGTTAAAAGTGTTGGTTGTTCTCTTGATTCTATCATGGTATATAAAGATTGAGTTGGANAGGTGGACATGTGGGATCGGGTTGCACGCCGCAACAGGAATAATAAGGGTGATATATTTAGGGAGGAGCAATAAGGGTGGACAGGTGGGAGTAGGTTGCACGCCGCAACAAGGAGCAATAAGGGAGGACATTTATATTTTTACTGATTTTCAAAGAAAAACAAAGATTTGAAAACTTACTATTTTATTTTCATTACTTTTCGTATTTTGACACTACTTTTATTTAAAGTTAAAGTTTGGAAACTTGGAAATTATTTGAGAGTTGGTTATAGTTGAGGCCTGAAAAAGGCGACTGAGTTATTTCATTGTTGTTGCAGTACTAAATTATTTGTTTAAATTTTCTTCTTGCTTTATATTTATTGTCTCAGTTATATTTTTCTTGTTCGTGTAGAATTATTTTATTGTGTTATTGTATATATTATCGTCACAGGTTATATGTTGTTAATGCCCCGCCGTAGCCTTGTCACAACTTCGTCGAGGTTAGACTCGGCACTTACTCAGTACATGGGGTTGATTGTACTGATGCTGCCCTCTGCACTCTTTTGTGCAGATCCAGGTACTGACCAGCAATAGAGATATTTAGAGCGGCTATTCATTTATTCGGAGACACGAGGTATATCTGTCGGCGTTCGCAAATCCCGAGAGTCTTTCTCCTATTTTCATAAACGCTGTTTTATTATATTCAGAACATTTACATTATTTCTTTCAGCCAAGTATTTGTAATATTCTTTAGTAGTTCGTGAATTGTGACACCAAACTCTGGGGTAGTTCTAGATCTATTATATGATTAGTTTGTGGTTCGTTTTTATTCAATTGTTTATTATTTTATATTTGGAAATCTTTTAAATTAAGTTTACTTTAAATTTATTTATTGATGCTTAAGAAAATAATCAAAGGAAATTAGCTACTCGAATTCTAACATTGGCTTGCCTAGCAAGTGTGGTGTTAGGCGCCATCACGATCCCTAAGGTTGGGAATTTGGGTCGTGACATTATCACACATGGCGTACCTTCTTCCCTTCAATTGTTTCAGGGACATCACCGTTTGCAATTCTTTGTGCCAAACCCTCAGCAATAGCTGTTTTGCCAACACCTGGTTCTCCAATAAGACAAGGGTTGTTCTTAGTCCGCCGACCCAAGATTTGAGTGACCCGTTCAATTTGCAGTTGTCTTCCAACAACAGGATCTAATTTCCCCTAAAAAAAACAGCAAACTCAAATTATTAAAAAGTGTCCACTCATATTATAAATTTACTTTTGAAGTTACCTCTTCAGCTAACTTGGTCAAATTTGTTCCGTACTCCTCCAGTGTAGGCATTTTTTGGCCAGAACTTCCACCTCCAACGCTAGCACCAACAGCCTCATTACTCTCTCCAACCATTCGGATCACCTATTTTCAGAAAAAAGAAACAATAAGCTCTGATTAAAATGAAGTCATGAAATTAAACTGCACTCAAAGTAGAATATAAAACTACTCAGAGAAAGCATGCGAAATTTACTACTTGCCTGAGTGCGGATGTTACTGGGGTCAGCACCCAAATTTTCAAGGACACGAGCAGCCACACCTTCACCTTCACGTAGCAACCCAAGAAGCAAGTGCTCCGAACCAATATAGTTATGCCCTGAATTAACAACCAGTTAATAAATTGAATAAATATTTTTTCTTTCTCAAAAGAAAGTTGAATAAATGTTTCAACTGACAACCGCGTTGGTGCATGTAGGAGACCAGAAAGGCAAGCAAAAGGGAAAGAAAATCATGATATTTTAACAACTCCAATTTGGTACTGAAATGATAACCAAAGTTGTTAATGAAGCAACACGAGAATCAGACTCAACAGGAGAACCATCTTTATGACAACAACAACAACAAACCCAATGTAATCCCACAAGTGGAGTCTGTGTAACCCCACAAGTGGAGTCTGAGGAGGGTAGTGTGTACGCAGACCTTACCCCTACCTTCAAGAAGGCAGAGAGGTTGTTTCTGGAAGACCCTCAGCTTAGGATAGGTAAAAGGAAGGGCAACAACAACAAGCATACCAATTAGAAAATCGAAGCAGGAGAACCATCTTTATGGCATGTCTCAAAGGTAATTCAACAAATATTGACAGTTAAATAAGGATACCTAGCTGGCGGGCCTCCTCCAGAGAGAGCTCCAAAACACGCTTGGCACGAGGCGTAAAAGGGATCTCAACAGCAACAAATCCACTACCCCTTCCAATTATCTTCTCCACTTCCACACGAGCATCTTTCAAATTAATTCCCATGGATTTAAGAACCTTAGCAGCAATACCAGTTCCCTCACCAATAAGACCCAACAGAATCTGCTCTGTGCCAACAAAATTGTGACCAAGTCGTCTGGCCTCTTCTTGTGCAAGCATAATGACTTTTATTGCCTTCTCTGTGAAGCGCTCAAACATTGCTTTTGGTACGAATCGGCAACTTCGTGGTCGTCTGACAGAGGTTGCAGCTGCTACCTTGGATTGGAGAGTTTGTCCAGATCTAACTAGTGTATCTATTGCGTTGCATCCTCGCAATCCTGAAAAATCCCGCAGCCTTAGCGAAGGAGATTGTGCACTGCATAGCATTTTAACAGTTCTGTTTGTTTTCCCAGATCCATTGAATTTTGTCGTCCTTTCACCAGCAACTGACGATGGGATGTTCGTCGACTGAACTAAAGCTCTAGCCATGATGGACCTGCTCAGGATAAAGTAACAATCAGAAAAGCTTTCTTCCGATATAAAAAAATACCAGATCTTCCAGATGCCTAACAGATAATAGTATGCGATGTCACAATTGAAAGATAAATCAGCATACATCAACAAATTATCAATTCAAAAACCTGATACCAGGTGAAGGTTCATATCTTTTGATCCAGAGGAGGCTCAAAAATAAAGGCACGGTGCAAGGAGAAGAGTGATAACTGAAACACAGAATTGCCCAGAAAAAGTAGGAAATAGTATACATACTTGACAGGAGTTAATGCATGATTATAGAATCATTGTAACAGAACACGAACCATTAGTCTGAGACATGATTCTATGTCATACAAACCAAATTTAGTCTAGCCTCCAAGATATAAGAGCTGAAACACTACACGACTGCCGAGTAGTAACAGCACAATCCAGGATTGAGTAGCCAAAGTTCCACGGATAGATTGAACAAATATGAGAATATACACTCACACATACGTGGGTTTTGCTAAATAACCACATGGCTGTAGTAGGTTAGCATTGTACCATCGTCCCCATTTTTCATCTACTTTATATGACCCTAATAGGTTGTTGCAACACACTGATAGGGCAGGCTTTTTGGTCTCTATAAAAAAGTTAAACTCAACACCATTTTGTACCAACTATCCCCTGTTCCTCTGATATTTGGAATGATAAAAAAAACTTCAGTAATTTCCATCAGATTATTCAAAATTCAAGCTCTTGGAAAACCCTAGATAGACCACTTAAAGGGCCAGAAAACTAATAACCCAATTTAGCTCAACTCATCAGTTTCAGTACAAACAAAATCCTAACAAAGTGAACAAGAGTATACGACAAGAAAGAAGGAAGAAGAGTGAAGAAGAAGGTAGATATGAAGTAACAAATATGAGGAGCCACAGTCCAAGGTGATAAGACAAATGTGCAAAGTTGTTTTTGTGAAGATGAAGAAGTTGGGTCGGGTAGGGGGAATTAATATTGCGGAAGGTGAATTTACCACAAAAAAAATGACAGGGGTTACGGCTGAATTTGTTAGAGAAAGTATTAGGAGTAGACGAGAAGTGAAAGGACAAAACTTTGCACTACAAAAGCTTGGTACAATCCTCTGGTTTTAGTTAAACTCCATCTGGGTGTTGCTGAAGCCTATTCACATTATTCAACCTTGCTGCATTATAACAAAATGTCAACAAACAATGCTAGGAAACTAATATGCGAAACATGGGGAACTGGGTGAAATGCAAAGGAAGGAGAAGAAATTTGGGGATTTCGGTGAAATGCAGAGGATTGGGAAGAAATTGGGGATTTTGGTTGACAAAACACACACATACAAAACCCTACTAGACTCCTTTATGTAGGAACAGGGTGCTAGTCTACTAGACTCATTAAGCAGGCTAGCAAATAGAGAAACACATATGTATTAACTCCATTGATCTGAAAGGGAAGAATTCTCACATACAATATATATATATATATATATACATATAGGAAATAAATATTGTTCTCTCCAAAATGGACCCAATCCTCTAACTTTATATCTTATTGGTGTTGTATAGGAAACTCAATCCCTCTTACTTCCAGAAGCATTTTCAACCCCTTCGGATGCTCTTTGGTTTCTTTCTAATCCGAAATTTTCATAGAGAAATAAGGCAGCAAAATAAGTAAATCTGAATCTAAATGGGATGACATTCCCGTGTGCTGAAATCAGGACCAACTAAGAAGGGATCTTGAGCTCTAGAAAATGGTTTTTAACTTTAACAAAACCACAAGTGAAACATCTATTCCCTCAAGATAGCCCCAGATACACGAGTTGACCCTAAATACCACCTGAGAATTAAATACTTTTGAGTATTTAGTTAAGGGGTGATTCTGGAAGTTAAAATCCGCAGCAAGTCAACCACGACCTTGTGAAGTGCTTGATAGAGTTTTGAAAGGGTTGAGCTACCTCATATTCTTATAAAGACAAGCACTTCACAAACGAGCTAAGAATCTACCATAAATACTACAACTACTAAACCTCAACCCAAACTACTTGGTGTCAGCTATATGAATCCTCACTATCCGCTTTACTCCAGTTTAGCCCCATCTCACTAATACTCAATATATGTTCAAACGAAGCTCCTAAACGTTAACAAAGTGCAAGTAGTACAAGCTGAAGACACATTTTCACATATTCATTTTCAAAACTCAATCAATCAACTATGTTTCAGTCCCAAATTAATTTGGCACATTTCATTCTAATAAAACAACAACAACAATGTACCCAGTATAGTGGGGAGGGTAGTGTGTAACCCATTTCATTCTAATATTAAATAATTTGTCATCATTAAAAAAACTACTTATCTTTTAAGACACAGATTAATTTTTTTCCAAAACTAGTAGTTCTCAAAATCTTACCTTTACCTTATGTTTGATTTACAAAGAGAAATTAGAAAAAATTAGCTAAGGAGCAAGCAGAAAAAAAAAAAAGAATACAACAATATAAAATTATTTTATTTAAAAAAAAAAAAACTCAAAGCAACTCAAAAGGAAAAAAACAGCTAAAAAGGTACAAACTTTACCACTCAATTAGCAATAATTTGACGAGTACAGCTCTTGAGGGACTAAACAGATTAAGTAGCTCAAAATTTCAAACAAATAAACAGAAACCCAACTACCAAACTATAAATTATCCAAACTTTAATATATAATTAACCCATATAAGCATAGAAAAAATTAGGTAAAAAGAATCAGAACCTGAAGAATCTGGGAGACTGAAGAAAATAGAAGGAAGGAGAAGATGGGTTTAGAGGAAAATGGGATTAGGGTCACTGGACTGGAGAAGAGGAGATGAGTATTTTTTTTATATAGATAATAGTGGATGATAAATAATCTTATCTACCCCTTTTATTTACACAGTGTGACGGAGTAGTATTAAATACTTTATTATTAATATTTTTTATTATCTACCCCTAGAGAATGAGTACTTAAAAAAAAAAATCGAAATATTTTTTCTCGAGAAATTATTTTTATTGTTGGAAATATGTTTTACCTGAAGAAAATATATTGTAGCAAAAAGAAAGAGAAATTAACTTGTGTTTTTTTGGGCGACGTCTGTGGAAATTAACTTGTTTTAGTTGTGTGGAAGTTTATTTTTCTTTATATTTGAGTTATATATATATATTAATTGTTTGATTCTTATCTCGGGTTCCAGTCGTGAATATGGAAAAATTTTTGGTAGGGAACGTTTCCCCATAATAGGACCTTACATGATGAATTCGGATATAGTCGGACACCAATATGAATACCAATTATCAGATGAGAAACAAAAAAAGCATGGTCAGAATATGTTCTATATTATTAATGTAGTTTAGTTAGCTATATGTGGAAGATTAAGTACCTTATTTGCTAGGATTCAATATGTACTTATTGTAGACATTTATTTCTAACTAGTCTTGTGATACTCGCGTTGCGCGTGTATACTATCTCATTGAAAAAAAAAATGATAATATATATATATATATATATATATATATATATATATATATATATATATATATATATATATATATATATAACTATTATATTTAATTTATAAAATAAATGTTGATCTTGTGTACCTAACTCAATAAAAATAAATTACCACATAAAATCTTTGCAATCATCTGTTAATATATTCAATTATAAACTTTTTTTAGTTTTATTATTCATCACTCCATATTCAAAAATTATCAGTCCTCCTTCCCAGTCTAATATTCACACATAAAATTTAAGATATTTATAATTTTAGTTTTAAAATTCTAATTTAAGAACTTCACCAAAAAACGAATTAGGTTGATGAATGATATTAAATAATAGTTTCCTACTTATTATTTCTTCTTCTTCTTTGTTTGAACCTATGATAATTTTAACCTAACTTTAATAAGGATATTAAATAGTAAATTCTTTGTTTTTTTTCCTTTTTAATCCAACAACAATCATGTTTGTTAGGGATATATTAATTGAAAAAGGTGTCTCTCACTTGTTCTCTTCTTCTTCTTTTTTTCCTTTTTTTCCATACGCAATTTTGAATTTTGTAAAATCAAATTTTATTTATATTTATAATTCTGTCCAACTTAAAATGCATTTACGAAGGATAAAAAAGGCAAATAATATTTCATTAACGGCGTCGTACCTTTAATATAGTATAGCTAGATAGATATATAAAATATAGATATAGATATAGCTATAGATAGCTATGTAAATAAGAAAATAGTTAAAAATAAACTAAATTGTATTATCCATGCTTTCCAACTGTAATTATATCTTGATTTAACTTTGTATAATTATTAGGAAATTTGGAATTACAAATCTTACATTTAGTAAATAAGATATGACGTTACTTAATTTAATCAAAATATAAAAGAGAAAATATATTATTAAGTAAAATAAACATGAATCTTCATTCTATTTTGGACAAAGATGTGTTCCTTTAATTTCCATTTTAAAGTAATGTCCATATTTCTTTTATTTGTCATCAAATATACTCTTCAAATAAAATTTATTTTAGATTTGTTTTAGTCTTTTAAGTCTCAAATTTATACGACACTTAAAAAAGAAGGGGGGAAAGTTCTACTATTTGGTAAGAGAACATTCAAGTCAAAAGCGTAGTTTAGTATTTGAATTACAACTATTAGTCAGGAGAAGCACAAAGTACCTCGGACACAGAGGTAAATATTGATGAAATAGAGGACTTCCTTGAAAAATTAAAGGAAGTAACAGAAGAATCTTCTGTTAAAGACAACAAAGGAAAAGGAAAAGCATGAAACATGAATAAGACACGAAAGGCCTCATAGGATGAATTATTGGGATAATAAAGATAAATATCATAAAGTAACGGACCCCTCTATTAGTAAAGGGAATCTACTTTTATAAAGTAGTTTGTCCGTTTGTAATGTCATAAAAGTAACGGGCCCCTCAATTATTGAAGGTAATCTACTTTTATAAAGTAGTTTATCCGTTTGTAATAATGTAGAATTTTCTTTCGGCCATTATTCTAATTATTTTGTCGGCAATTCTTTTTAGTTTTGTTTGTTTGTAGACCGATCCATTATATAAGGATCATTTGGGTTTTTGGAGGAGGTAGGCATTAGTCAACGCTCTCCCTTTTCATTAGCTTCTCTCTAATCTTGTAAAGAACCCCTCTTGAATACTTTAAATTGGTTTATAATAAGAAAAAAAAGGTTTTGGCCCCAAGATCGAAGGTCTCCGGTATTGTTCTTATCTTTCATCTTATTTTTTTTTAAAATACTGTTAGCCTAAATGATAGGCTAAACAGGCAAGTGTTAGACTTAGTATTCGAAGGTTATTTACAAAGCATGTTTTGTTATTAAAAAGCCTACTGTATAACCCCAATGAGGTTTTAGGTTAAGAACTATATAGACCAGGCAGTTGCTAATTTCGACAGTAAACCTTGGTTAGGCCAACCTAACCGGTGATGCTTGTAAACCCGTTTAGGCAGGTGGCCGTTGAAGGGTTGTGAGGAGCATCGTGGTTTAAGGGTTACTATAGAGGTTAGTAACTAGCCAGGACTGGAGTTCTTGTAATTTACTCCCTGACCCTCGTTGGAAGCGATCCTTATGGTTTATTGGTATCAGAGCCATGTTATTAAAACCTGAGAAGTCTAAGTTTAGCACTAGTTTCTTAATGAATATCATTAGAAAGAAGACTACTGTTAAAAACAGTAGAAAAGAATAATATGAGTTGCCTCAACAACTAGATCTACTTAATAAGTGGACTATACCTTTAGTCAAACCTAAGGTAATATACCAATTAGGTACCTTTGAAAAAATTGGTTTAAAACAAGTAGTTAAAACTACTGAAGAGACTATCACTGTAGATAGTGACCATGCTACCTTCAGGTTATTATCTGAAAATGATTTAGCCCCTTATAGGGACTCACATAGATTTATACATATAGGCTTAATACAAGTCGCCTTTAAGCCACTTACTTTAAGAGGCTTACCTGAAAGCTTCATTGCAGCTCTCAGAGATGTCGGAAATCAAAATTGGAAAAAATCGCTTATAGGGACTGTGCAAATCAGTTTGGCTTATGGCCCTGTTTATTTCAATGCTTATCCTAATTTGCAGATTTATCTTAACGATGAGAACTCTTTAAATGCTTTAATACTTAGCATTAAATTACATGGTTATGATTATTTACCTGGTACAGAAGATATATGCATCTGTTATAGGATTTATTTCAAACTGTTATATACTCTGAATCCTATATGCAAGATTATGGATTTTAAAAATGAAACTATTCTTATAGAAACCAACTTTGGGAAATCCAAAGTAACTACCAGAAGACCTATCAAATGGGATGAAATTGATTTTCCTAAAGAATGGGTCATAGAGGAAGCAGTTGCACCTCGGAATACTGGTAATACTGAGGTTACAGAAATAGAACAAACCTCAGATGGTACTATTAAAATCAGGTTTAATGAACCTCTTCAAACTGATAATATCAGTTTGTCATCTAGATTAACTAGATCAAACTCTTCTTATATTTCTCCAATTGATTATGTGGTGGACTTTCCTTCAAGAGCTTCCACATCTCAGATTAGAGAAAATAATAGAGTTAATAATATTAGTATTAACAGTGATAATATTTTCAAGATTAATTCAAATCTTGAACCTACTGCATCCGAAATGGATTTTTCAAATGGTGTTAATAATGGTTGAAAACCAAATAGATTTTAGTCCGGGTTCATCGGCAAGAAAAATGATTTTAGAAGAATTTTTAAAACCCAGATGGGCTGTTTTCAGAAAATGGTTTCATGAAAACATGACTAGTGAATTAATTCAATATTTTAGACATGATTTTTATGAGGATATTAGCAAGAAAAATAAAATTATTGCTTTTGTTCCATGGTTTATGTCTAAACATGTTTATAACTATATTTCTGTCTTAGAAAGAGACTATACGCTCACTAACGGTAATATTGTTAATTCTGTTTTTCCACCTCAGCAATCTTTTCATATAGGGGAAAAAGACAAACTGATTTATTGCACGGCTTTTCAAAAACATTTGAAAATGATGTTGCTGCTATAACAGCAAAAAATTTGAATACCATGCTCACCCAGAATAACTATACTAATATGTAAGTATCCTGGGCGAACAGGTTATAAAGGTTCACGAGAAATTGGACAAGCTAATAGCTGAAGTCCAAAAAATTCAACAGAAGGATGTTAAAGGTAAAGAGCAAATAGCTACTACAAGTATCCAACCACCTCCTGAAGTGAAAGACTTTAAATTAAAAGGTCTTGATGACTTGGAAGAACTTCTTAATAAGAAGTTTGGCGAATTTAAGGCTAGCCCCTTAACATTAGAGCATAAACCTGATAAAGGTAAGGGACTACAAGTAGAAGATGAGATTAATAAAATCTCTGAAAAATATGCTCGCAAACCTTACCAAAAGATGTTTTATTATCATATACCAACCCCTCAAGATGTCCTAATAGAAGAACAGGACAATGACCACTACCATCAAGGATATAGTGGGTCAGATATCTATGAGTGGAATATAGATGGTCTTGCTGAAAGACAAATCTATACTACAGTGCATAGAATGCTTATGTACAGCACTATCTGTAAGGTTAATAAGAATTCAGATAGGGCAATTACAGAAATGATTATTGCCGGTTTTACTGGTCAGCTTAAAGGCTGGTGGGATAATTATCTTACCCATGACCAAAGGCATCAAATAATGAATGCCACCAAAATTGAAGAAGAAAAGATTGTCCAGAATTCAGTCTATTCTTTAGTCATGAATATCATAGAATACTTTTCTGGAAGATGGTTTGATAATAGTGAGACCACTAGGACAATGCTCCAAAATCTGAGGTGTAAAACCCTTACATCTTTCAGATGGTATAAAGATGTTTTCTTATCCAGAGTGATGGAATTACCAGAGAGTAATAGCACTCATTGGAAGTCCAAATTCATAGATGGACTCCCTCCCTTATTTGCTGAAAGGATTCGAAAGGTCCTTAGAGGCACAGGGATGAGTATAAATTATGAGGCTTACTCATACGGTAAGCTCTTTAGTGTATGCACTCAGGAAGGTTTAGCCCTATGTAATGAAATCAAGCTAAACCAACAAATAAAGAAACATCGTCTCACTGAGAGACAACAATTAGGCGAATTCTGTGAACAATTTGCCATTGACATTCCGTCCAATAAAAAGAAATCCCATAAGAAAAAGGATTTCAAAAGAAGAAAGGGTTCGCCGGAAAAACGGCATGAAAAGACCCAAAGAAGAAAGGCTTTTCATAAAGCCAGAAAGGGTTTTGTTAAATCAAAAAACCCCCAGGCCTGTTACAAATGCGGAAGGATAGGCCATTATGCAAAAGATTGCAAAATCAAGGACAAAATCAAAGAACTTGATTTAGAAGATAATATCAAAGATTCTCTTTGTAAAATTCTCCTAAATTCTTCTCCGGAGAATTCTGACAATGAATCATCTACTAGTGAGGATTTACGAGTCCTTCAAGAGGAATATTATATTTCATCCTCTGAAGATGAGCAAGAGTTCTATGAAGAAGGACAATGCTCAAATTAGTGTTGTAATACTGATGACAATCTTTTTAATATCTACTCGCACTTTGCAGACTTAAAAATCAATGTCTTGACCAATGATAGCATTATTGAGCTATTAAGGGTTATTAAAGACCCGGAATTAAGGTCCCAGTTAATTGACAAACTTCCTACAAATTATGAAGTAGGAACAGAGGTGGAAGGCATTCCTTCCCAGAAAGGACCTTACACCATGTCAGAGATCAGAAATCTGGTCAAAGAGAAATCCCAGCCTGATAGGTTGGCTACTGTCCAAGATTTAAGCACTGAGATAAATTATCTCAAGAAAGAAATCTCGGAATTAAAGGCTTCAAACGTAGCCTTAGATGAAAGAATTTTCAAAATAGAAAATTCTGAGAAAGATATCAGTATCAAGAATAATGATACTGTTGCATGTTCTTCAGAAAATAATACTGCCCATACTTTATTAGCAGCCATAGATTTTTCTGAAGAAGAATTTCTGGAAAAACTCCAATATTTTATCACCCAAAAGTTTTTAATAAAAATAACTCTTTTAATCGATTACAATTTCAAAAAAGAGTTTATTGCTTTATTTGATAGTGGAGCAGATTTAAATTGTGTAAAAGAAGGAATAATACCTTCCAGATATTTTCATAAAACCACTCATCGTCTGAAAAATGCTAGTGGTGGTTCAATGGGTATTTCATATAAATTACCCAAGGCTTATATTTGCCAACAGGATATATGTATTCCGGAAAGTTTCGTTTTGGTAAAAGATATCGACAGGGATGTAATACTCGGTGTCCCATTTTTTATTAAATTAATGCCCTTTTTGTACTGGGATATAAAAGGTTTTACTGGCACTTATAATAGCAAAAATATCACTTTTGAGTTTATAACTGAACCTGTTCAGAGATTTTTGAATGGGATTATTTCTGATAAAATTACTTCAAAAATAAACCAAATTGCATTTTTGAAAAATGAAATTAGTTCTATTATCGTTGACCAGGATTTAAAAAATCTTAAATTAGTAGAAAAAATAAATTTTCTCAAAAACCAGTTTTCTGCTTCTATTTGTGGTGACCATCCGAATCAATTTTGGAGCAGGAAAAAGCATATCATAAATCTTCCTTATGAGGAAGACTTTTCTGAGGATAAAATCCCTACCAAGGCTCGACCTTGTCAGATGAACTCTACTTATTTAGAGTTATGCAAAAAGGAAATTGATTCCTTACAACAAAGGGGTTTAATAAGACCCTCAAAGTTTAAATGGTCCTGCACTGCTTTTTATGTCAATAAACATGTCGAACAGGAGCGGGGAGTTCCCAGACTAGTTATCAACTACAAACCCCTTAATAAGGTGTTAAAATGGTTCAGGTATCCAATCCCTAATAAGAAGGATTTATTAGATAGATTACATGATGCCATCATATTTTCAAAATTTGATTTAAAATCGGGTTATTGTTAGATTCAGATATCTGAATTAGATAGATATAGAACTGCTTTCAATGTTCCAATGAGCCAATATGAATGGAATGTTATGCCTTTTGGTTTAAAAAATGCTCCTTCAGAATTTCAAAAAATTATGAATGATATTTTCCTTCCTTATACGGATTTCATAATTGTTTATATTGATGATATTCTAGTATTTTCAAAAAATATAGAATCTCATTTTAAACATTTGGATTTATTTAAGAAAATTATTTTCCAAAACGGTTTAGTAATATCCAAACCAAAAATGTTGATTTTCCAAAATAATGTCAAATTTCTAGGTCATAATATAGAAAAAGGAAGAATCATTCCCATCAATAGAAGCATATCACTTCTAAATTTCCTGATATTATTACTGATAAGACCCAGCTTCAAATATTTTTAGGAAGCTTGAATTATATTTCTCCTTTTATAAAGGATCTTGCTAAGGATACAACTCTTCTTTATGATAGATTAAAGAAGAATCCCAAAGCTTGGACTGACAGTCATACTGCATCAGTCAAAAGGATTAAGCAGAAGATTCATAATCTTCCATGCTTAACTTTAGCTAATCCCACTTGGGCAAAGGTTGTGGAAACCGATGCCTCTGATATTGGTTATGGGGGAATATTGAAACAATGTTCTCCATTAGATAAACAAGAATATCTTGTTCAATTTTATTCTGGAAAATGGAATGAATCCCAGAGAAATTATGCAACTGTAGCTAAAGAAATTCTTGCTATAGTTAAATGTGTTATGAAATTCCAAACTGATTTATACAATCAGAAGTTTTTGATAAAAACTGATTGTCAAGCTGCAAAGTTTATCTTTAATAAATATTTTAAACATGATGCTTCCAAACAAATGTTTGCAAGGTGGCAAACTTTATTAGCCCCTTTTGATTTCAAAATATTATACAAAAAAGGGTCTGATAATATCCTTCCTGATTTTCTTACAAGAGAATATTTGAACTAATAAGTTCTCTTCTCACCTTTTCAGATAATGAGGCCTACATACGGATCTCATCGGCAACGAGGAAGAGGAAAAGCATCTACTAATAGTAGAGAGAATAATATTCTCGCTCAAATGGGAAACCAAAAGCTAATTGCTGCTAACATAGCAGGAGGTAATACCGATCATCCGTTATACAAGGAATTTATGGATTATATACAATCCAAGAAAAATGAAGGTTCATCATCTAATGTGCCAACCTACTCCTCAGTTATATCAGAGGACAGTAATGAAAACCTTGAGGTTTATAACCGAAAGGGTACAAAAGAGTTAATAATTCTTTTGGAACAATCCGACCTAAAATGGAAGGATAACCCATGGCAATTAATGGCCAGGTATTTTGATACAACGTCATACGCTACTCCTGCTTATAAATACAGGATGCACTATGAGATTATACTCTCAAAAACAGGATCAGCTGAGATTCAGCACTTTTATCCTGCAAATACAAGAAAAACTTATAGTTTTTCGAAAATCATTATCAAGAAGGTAATACCTTCAGATGAATGGGGTATTAGTACCCTCAAGGATCGAGAATATGATCATCCTGACCAGAAAGTCTCAGTTAAATTTAATTATTGGGACTATGTTGAAAGTTTTAATAAAACTTTTCTTTATGAGAATCCTAATAGGAGACACTCATGGTTTATCAAACTGTGTTCTAATATGAACAATCATCAAATTCCAAATTGGTTCTTCAAATGGTGGAAATTATATGGTCCATCATTGGAAATACTTCCTCCTTTATTCAAGAGTTTATATACTCAATGGGTAGAAATATCTCCCAAAATTACCTCCCTCCAAAAAGATAATATCTTTTATGATGGCATTGCAGCCATGTATTTTTTCATTGAATTTTCCATTCCATGGATAATGAAATGGGATGTGGAAACTTGTCATACTAGTGAAAGAATTTCTTGCCTTCAAAGAGTTGTTTATAATAAATTTTGGAATAAATTAGTCCAGACGAACCAGCAAGGACAACTATTTGGTGAAGAATTAATTCAGCAAATCCAAGAAAAAATTGATCTCTATGCCAAACAAGAGAAAGTCAATACTGGTGAAGGAGAAATGAGCTCCTTCCAACAAATTACCAGAAAACTTCAAATGAAGAAAGGAGCAAGCAAGAAATCCTCGCTTCATATTTAGAGGAAATAAAGAAAGATCTTGCAAGAAATTTTGAAACAAGAATTGGAGATGATGTCTCTATGACCTCCATAGAAAATACTTCAGATGGAGAAAATAATAGAGTTAATAATATTATATAACAAAAATCTTACTCGATTTCAACTTCTTAATTATATAAGGTTGTAAATAGTTCGAATAAGCAAAAATATTAATTGGTTTTGTAATCCTAGATATTCGGAAAATAATTATGACTATTTATAAATATTAGAGAAATAATTCAATTAATATTTCTAAATATTAGGTTATACATTAAAAGACTATTTGTCTAGTGTGAACTCTATTTTTAAAGGGTAAAAAAGACGAACGATATTTCGGTAAAGGCCTTCGTGCTTTTAATATAGTGTATAATTTATATATATATATATATATTAGCTTTAAAGTAATATGATACCAGACAAAAACTATTATATTGTTAGTGGAAGTGAAACTACATAATCTTTACTTGCTTCAATCAGTAGTAGTAGTTGTCAATTTCATAGGAAAATTTTGCATAAGAACTTTGCCTAGTTTATGCAAGGCGAACCACTATTATTTTTACTTTAGGAAAAAGGTTTTCAATGGTATGTTCAGTTGAAGAAGATCTACCACTACTGTAACTATTATTTTATTATGGAAGATAATATTTTTCAAAGCGTTAGTATAAATTTTCATATAGGACCGAAATAGTTTTTTTTTTAAAATTTTAACACTAGCAGAAAATATTATACTTTATTCTTTCGAAGTTGGGATATTCTCATATTCTATCATTCACCTTATACGATTATCGTATATCATCTATTTTACTACTCAAACAAACACTTGAAAATGATAAAGTTTTCCATGACTACTATATGCTAACCTCTACTTTTATATACACATAAATTCTAGAAAATATTCAAAAAAATAGATTTCTCGAGAAAAAACATTTCCCACCAATAACATTTTCAATAAGAAACATTTCTCTCCATTGTCAACGTTCCTTAAAGCTTAGAAGTCAAATTTGCTGGTATTCTTTTGGAACTTTTGAGGTTTATGATCCCATTTCATGTCAAAGAGAAAATGGATATGGGTACATTGATTTGATGTGCTAGCTTATTACAGATTCATCAAATTTTCCTCTTGCTTGAAATTTGTTTCAAAATTTGGGGGATCTTTTATTTATTTATTTATTTATTTTACGGGTTTATTTTGCAACTTGTGGACACTGGAGTTATTACCTATTGGAGAAAGCAGCTTAAAATGGTTATATAGTCAAACTTGGAACAAAAAACCTATCAGAACCTTCAATCATAAAATTACATGTACACATCAATTAATTATCCCACATACCTATTTAATTAATGGACAATAATTACCTAATAAATATGTCCCTTAATTAAAGGAAGCTATATATACAAAGCAAATTCACTGAAAATCTTACTCCATCCGTTTCAAACTTGGACCAAAATTAAAGAATAAAAAAGGATTATCCATTAAATATATTTTCTTACTATGGGAAACTTTGTCGTTAAAGGAAGTTTATCTTCTTCTATACAATAAATATAAAAAAATACAGTGTATACGGTCAAAATCTTATGCCCCGATTTTGTATGCTCGAGAAGTTGCATCAAGGGCAGAAATCCGATAGAGCTCGAGCTCGGATTCGAAGATGGAACAAGAGGCTCGAGGACCTAAGTGCTCGATGAGCATCAGAGCAAAGTACGACCGAGCCTAAATAATGCCGCTATGAGTTTGTTACGGAAATGACAAGATTCTCGCCACGTCCCCAAAGATCATGGCGCAAATTCCGGGATAGATTTATACGAATTAGTACAAATCCGTACTAGGTGGTTATACAATTGTACCAGTAGGATTCTTTACTGTAAATAAAAATGTACCTTATTTAGGGTTTCCCCTCCTATATAAAGGAGACCCCAATCATTTGTAAAGAGGATCCAATCATAAAGAATACATTGTCTTACTTTTTCGTTCATTGTTCTTCAGAATTATTCTCTAGCTTTATTGCTCTTACTTTACTCTTTTTGCTTTATTATCCCTAACCCACCTCGAGGTCATCGAGCTCAAGGTCCGTATTACGCAAGTAACACCGGTTTGGTTCTTCGATTCTTCTCTTTTATACTTTATATTACTTGCTTACTAATTGGTATTGGACTAGATCACATATCTTTAAAACCATAAATCAAATTTAATTGTTACTCGTATTTTTGAGGTAAACAGTTTGGCGTCCACCGTGGGGCTAAAGATAATTGTGATTTTTTCAGTACTAATTTTATGATAACACACGTTATTCTTCACACTTTTCTTGTCAAAGATTCTTTGACTTCAAGCTGAAACATGTCGAACTCACCGAACACACTAGTGCATGGTAATGACGGCCTCAGATTCTATGGGGAAAATGATAATGCAATAGCTTCGGGTGGCTGGTGTACCACCGCTTAACCCTGGGGTATCACCAGTTCCTAACCCAGTCGATGTTGATTCACACATTGCTCTAAATGTCGATTTGGGCACTGGCATTGGAGTAAGAGTACGCGGAGTGGTTCAACCCGGTGACCAAAGAACACAGGGTCGGGCAGATGGAGAAGTCAGCCTCTAAGTGATTTTCGAAATGTTACAAGCGCAACAAATTGTTATCGCTTAGTTGCAAAGTCAGCAAAAGACTCCGAGCGTGGAGGGACCAGAAACTACTAATCGTGTTGAACCAGTCCCGGAGAGGTCGAGCAATAATGGATCAGGAGCTGACCCTACAATCATGAGAATGCTCGAAGAACTCACAAACAGGATCGAATCAGGAGAGAAAAGGATCGAGGACAACGATAAAAAGGTGGAAACGTACAACTCGAGGGTCGACCAAATGCCGGGAGCACCTCCGATTTTGAAAGGACTGGATTCTAAAAAGTTTGTGCAAAAACCTTTCCCCCCGAGTGCAGCCCCGAAGCCTATTATGAAGAAGTTTTGCATGCCAGACATACCCAAATACAACGGGACCACCGATCCCATGGAGCACATCACCACATATACTTGTGGTATAAAGGGAAACGATTTGGAGGACGATGAGATCAAGTTTGTTCTACTGAAAAAATTTGGGGAAACTTTGTCCAAAGGGGCCATGATTTGGTACCATAACCTGTCCCTGAACTCTATCGATTCGTTCGCCATGTTGGCAGATTCGTTTGTAAAGGCACATACCAGTGCGATAAAAGTTGCAACAAGAAAGTCGGACGTATTCAAAATTAAACAAAGGGACAACAAGATGTTAAGGGAATTTTATCCCGGATCCAAATGGAACGAATGGAGTTACCACCAGTTTCCGATGACTGGGATGTTCAAGCTTTCACTCAGGTTCTAAATGAGCGGAGCGCGATAGCATTGAGGCAGTTAAAAACAAATTGATCGAGTACCCCGCTGTGACTTGGGCGGATGTGCATAACAAATATCAATCGAAGATTAGGGTCGAAGATGATCAGTTGGGAGCGCCCCCGGCTCGGTTTATCCAAACAGGTTAGCAACAAGGAGAGGTATCGGCCATACGTCGAAGAGCGAAGGAACAATTCGAGGCGCAACGTACTTCAGAATGATCGAAGAGTAGATCGAGGACATAATTATCGGGGACTCATCAGTAAGACCGGGTTCAATAGGCACTCAGGACCGGCGGAGGCTCCTTGATTATCAGAATATAATTTTAGCGTCGATGCCTCGGGTATCGTCTCAGCCATTGGAAACATTAGGGATACCAGGTGGCCTAAACCCATACAAACCGATCCTTTTATGAGGAATCCCAACTTGATGTGTAAGTAACACGGGTCACATGGGCACATGACCGAGGATTGCAGGAAATCCACGGGCATATGCACATGAGGAAACATGCACAGATCAGTGTAAGACTCGCTCTTTTGGCCACTCAGGCCCTGTATGTTCTTCAAGCTTTGCTCAAGACTTTTCATTTTCCGTGTCATCTCCTCTTGTTCGGGATTTCTCAAGATTCTCTCCTGTTCCGTAGGAGATTCAAATTGTGGATGCTGCGGATAAGAGTTCGGAGTGACTCGGGTAGTAACCAGTTGGAATTGGGGAGCTTGAAAAGTGAAATTTGATGGCTCAAAGCTCTGTCGTGGAAATGTTGGCTGTGCCATACCGGAAGCTGGAGGTGCGGTGAATACAACAGATGGTATTCCAGAAGATGGTTCCGGGGGGAGGACCTCAGAAGGCATTCTGGTCATAGTAGGGAACCCAAATGGTATGAACGGGTTAGGTGCTGAAATTGGAACATTAGTGGTCCCTCCCGTTCTTGGGATCAACTCAGGGAAATCGGGGATAGCACTAGGCGGCTCCCTGCCATTAGACCAAGCATCCCACATTTCTAACATGCGGCATCTCAGCCTCCTATTCTCCTCGGCAACTGCTGATTCGGACTGTGGGATAACTGATGCGGGGCTATCTTCAGGTTCGACAATAGACAGATGACTTTCAGATGCCATTGCAATGCTTCCTTTGGACCTTGTAAAATAGTGGTGTGTCGCCAGAATACCACCGCAAAAACCAACCACCTTAAAAGTAAGAACCTTTAGAGTAGACAACAAATGGTTTAGCTTGAGATATTAACATATAGGAGATCACACGTTGGGATGCAATGCATCTAAGCAGTCAAACATTTTTCTAAGATGTTTGCGACGGCTGTGTGTTTCATCTCGGCTTTAATGTTTCACTCTTTTCCTTCTTGATTATTTTCTTTTAGGATTATGATCAAATCCTATGTGGATTGCCTACGTATCATGACTCCGCATGAATCAGATCATCACGTAGTTCAAAAGAAATAGATATAGAGTGACAAGGTGCAATTTTCATTACTAAAGATATCTCTTTGTTTTTCATTACAAGCAGTTTGAAATACTGATAACCATAAAAGAAACAGTATAGACTCTAGACAAACAACAATAACTTAACATTCTAGAAAGCAATAAAATACAGACTCGAAAACTAAAACATCAAAAGTAAAGGACGGCTTCTGCTTGTCTTCTCGGGGCTTGTGATGCATTGGTTGGTCTCTGTGCAGGCCTGTGTGCAATATCTCCCTGAAGTCGATCCAAATCATCCATCACCTGGTGGACGAAAGTCATCATAGAGGCAAAAAACATGGAGGTAGTCATGCTCTCACATTCGTGACATTTCTGCACAATGTAGTCAGTTATTTGTTTGATCCTATTCCTGATGACCCCTTTCTCCTGAAGCAGGCACCCTATTTGTTGTGCTCGGGCTTCTAATACTTGGGCATTTGTATTGTTCTGGTCCTGTAGTTGTTGCATGGTTCCTTCCAATTGGCATATTCGTGCATAACAGTGCTCCATTTCTGTTTTAAAGTCTTTAGTTTGTTGGACCATTTCATTCCCCATGGCAAACAATTTTTCCTTCAGGATTGCCATTTCTTTGCTATACTTCTGCCTCAAATGATGAGCCTGTTCTTCTGCCCCCTTTGCTAACTTGGTTTGGGCATCTAGCAGGTCCTTTTCAACTTTAGTAAAATCAAATGCATACTCATGAACCTTCGTCTTCGGGTTGCTAATGATTTTCTCATCCCTTTCACTCCTCATTGGTGTTTCAACAGCTATTTTCAAACTCCGGAGTTGGGCACAGAGCGCCTCGTTCTCTTGGGTCAACTGTCATTTTTTGCCTTCAACTACCTATGCTTGCAACTCATTGTCGAACTCAAGGTTCCTTAATTTTTCCTTCAGATCATGGATGGTGGCTTGATACCCCTTTTCCTTTTCTCCCAAGCTAAACTTTCTTGAATCTTATCATCGAAGGCTTGAACATGAGGCCCTTTGGAAGGCCTTTCTGGCTCGGGTTCGGGTTCTTCATTAATGCAATTTCTTTTCTCAAACCATGCTGCATAACCCGAATCCACTTCACCTCTAACAAGGTCAATAACTTGAGTATCTTCTTTCAAATACCGACACCCATTCCAGCTTTGTTGAATTAAGGCCTCAGGTAATGGAGCTTCAGGGTGTAGTTCAATGACCTGGGTGCTCAAATCTTCTTCCTCGGGTACTATTTGATATCGACCCAATTCCCTCAAAACCCTTTGGGGTGGATAGGGTTGAACACTTCTCAGACCCATTAACAACAAATGATTTCTTATAGCCGACAGGTGTATGACCTCTCTGACAGGCAGCCATCCCAGGGTCCATTCTATCTGATTTGCTCGTAAAGTTCTCAGATGATCGATCCAAGCTTCAACTCCCTCCTGGGAATTGTAGTCTTTTGCTCTTTCTCCAAAATTCTCGATGAAATTGGTTTTGTCAGGACCATAGCTCATGAATCTCGAGTGATGAATAAGGTGTTTGATTAACCACGTTTGGAGAATAATGTTGCAACCTTCGAAGAATGTTTCCCCTGACTTGCACTACGTTAAAGCCCGATAAATATCAGGCAGTATGAGCGGAGCTAATGTGTGATCCTTTTTCTCAGTCAAAACCTGGCGATTCTAGCCACACGAACATTAATGGTCCCTTTTGCATTTGGAAAGACCATTACACCCAGGAATGCCACTATGAAGGCTATTCGGCGGTGAATTCTCCAGGTATCCTTGTCTTGCTTGTTGTTTAGCCTCTTTTCATGTGTTTTGAACCCGTCTGGAAAGCCATATCTAGAGGACAAGAAAAAGAACGAGAAACAACCATCAACCACCCGGCTCTTTCTGAGTTGTTTGCTGATAGATAGGAAATCAAAGAAACGGCACACTGACATGGGCCTCGGGAAGATGAGTTGTTGGTTCCTTAAGTTCCGTCCAAAACCCGTATACCCTGTTATTTCTTCTAGAGTAGGAGTGAGCTCGAAATCTGAGAAACAAAATACATTATGAACTGGATCCCAGAAGGTTACTAAAGCCTTGATTAAGTCATTTCTTGGTTTCACCTTCATGATGTCAACGAGAGCCCCCAATTGCTCACTTACCCATTCTTTACCCTCCTCGTCTAGGTCATACCACCACATTCAGAGTTGTAGGGGATCTTCCTCTACGATATTCAGTTGCGGATTCTAGACAGTACTCATTTTTAACCTCCGGACGGGTAAGGTCAGGATTGCTTTTTAATTTTGAAAGAGAAAACCAACAAATTATTTTTACAAGACCAATTTTAGCTTTTCAAAAGACACCTCTCCCAAAAATGGATATTTGCGCAATATTGACCGACATGGCCATTTTTGCAAAAGTGGCCCCTTCTTACCTCTTGAGTAAAGTTTTGGGGCCGAAGCAGGGTACTTTTCCAGGAAAAGTGACAGACATGTTCGTTCTTAACAAAAATAACCCTTCGATAATGTAAAATGATCTAAGGCTATTCTAGCAAGAACGATACAAGACTTAACTGAAGTTGGGTCGGTTTTATTTCGACAAATGGACTTATTTTGTTTATTTTTGAAAAGTGGGGTCGACACCGATGAGGTTTGCCTATGTATCTCACATCCGGTGAGAATCAGACCCACGTAGTTTGGTTACTTTTGACACAACTTGAAAAATATGATTCTGAATCCCTTTCGCTCATTTTTGAAATTCTTTTGTCCTCAAAGTTTCGATGTATTTTTTAAAATATCATGGTTTTTCTAAACTAGTGAATTTTCTATCCTCCCGCACTCTTGGTTGTTTTGTTATTTTCTTTCTTTAGTCGGTCAACAAACAAGCTGAGACAAATAATATACACATAGCGGGTAAAAATGCATCAGGATGGTCTTTTTGTTTCGGGTACACCTGTCCTAGACGGACCCAACCCCTGTGTTCAGTCCCCTGAGTCAAAAATGCACATGATGCAAATAAGCGTTCCTACTAGGGATCCGACATGAGGTTTTGTCATTCTAGGTTTAACCTGGGGTTTTGTTCTAGCCCTGGCTTACCCGAGCGGACAACTCGAGTCGAAGTGGGAGCGACGTAATGGTAGCACGAAAGGCTATCCGGCCTAGTGGCTGATCCATCCCCGTTCTTACTTGGTATGACCTTTAACAAAAAGGCGGGTCACGCGAACGTGTGCATCAATTTTTAGAAGACTCAGGAGGGATGCGTAAGAAGACAGTTTAAATACAGTTCAAATAAATATTAAAGCGGTAAATAAATGACATTTAGCACATTAGCCATAGAAGGACAGTAATATCAACAATTTAAACAAGCCAAGTAAAATCATATTACAAAAGCTCGAATTCTTTGAACCTTGAACTAGAGATTCTGGGTACTCTTATCCCCAACAGAGCCGCCAGAGCTGTCACACCTCCTTTTCCCGATAAGGGAGTTTTTCCAATTAAAGTGACATAATCGAATTTGGGATTATTTATTTAATTTTCAGAGTCGCCACCCGAATTTTTTACGGTGTTCCGAGACACCATTTATTTTAATATCCCAAATCGAGGAAATTTTGACTCCGTAAAACGTCTGCGAACCAGAATACCGGTAAGGAATTCTGTTAATCCGAGAGAAGGTGTTAGGCACTCCCGAATTCCGTGGTTCTAGCACGGTCACTTAATGATTTATACTTGGCCTAAATTTTTTAATTACTGATTTTAATACCTATGTGCATTTTTACATTTTTACCGCTTTTAATTCATCAATTATTTTTTTTTTTTGAAAAACTATATTAAGATGGGTTACGTGTACGTATACCCGCTTGAAGTTGATGCGTCAAAAATCGTGCCACATGTACGTATACATAATTCATGACGCTTGATTTATTTTAGAAAGTAATCAAAGTCGCACGAGTGCGTACTTTGGTTTTATTTAAAAATCGAGATCACGTCACACAAACATGTACGCGATCACGATAATAGTTTAAATCTTAAGTATGTCAATTGAGCATTCGTGATAATAACTAGCTACAGGTCTAGAGTATTGTATTATAGTGTAGAAGTTGTTTGCCTAAATGACTTTTTAAGAATAACGTGAAGGTCATGGGCGTATTTGGACTATAGGGCTTGGCTATTTAGGGCATCCTAGCAACTAATTGTTATGGACCTAAATGAGGGAAATGGGCCAACTAAGCGTTTTCGAATCTGGGCCAGTCATGCTCTAAATAAACTGGGTCAGTCCCGTTTTTCTGCACTATTAATCAAAGGGGAAGTAGAGCACGTGCTGTCCAGTTTTAATTCTATTCATGTGAGAATAAACATTACATAGGAGGATTATGGCATTTAAACTTGAGCTAATGATACTAATAAATTATGACCAGATACTATAAGGTGGGTTACAGACAGAATTATAAAGGCCATGTGTATAATGTTTAGGGCTTTTGAGATCTGGGCCGCGAATGGGAGGCCCAATAAGACCCGTTGTTTTCAGATCTCTTTGGGGTCTCCATAGTGAGACTACCAGCCCGAAATTTGTCCTATTTAATATAGGGCCCAAAACAAAAAAGAGTCTTTGCAATAATCCAACCCATAAATATGAATATCATTACATATTCTAGCCTAGCATCGTGCTTAAACACAACACACATCAGATTTAATTTCAGAGCACTATACTAATTACCTGAAACAAGCATCAAACTAAAGCAAAGAGAAAAATGTTTAAAACCAGTACTGAAAATTTTTAGGCCTCATATTATGCAAAATCATATATAGTAAATGAATAAATCTACTCTAATCTTCAAAATTAATGATAATAGCTTCACATCTTCTAAAGTGGTTACTAGAGTTGACTGGTGCAAGTAGCTTATGTGAATACGAAATCTGCATATCACAACCTTCAAAATAGATATGAGTTCACATGAGACTAATCCCTACATTTCATTCATTCTAGCTTTAGTAAATAACATATTGGCAGGAGTGTGTCAACCAAAGAAGGAGCACAAACAGGGATAAAGTCATAAGCAATTTTCAGAATCAAACAACTGAAAACAGAAAATCAGGTATAAACTCATCCTGAAAAGACCTAGCCAAATATGCATGCTTGTGAAAACAAGGAAAACAGTCAAAATTTGGTCTAAGAGGACAGATGAAAATAGATGTGAACATATGTAACTAAAATCTGAAGTTGAGCACAAAAGATGCAGATATTTTGACCAGGATTAAACAAGAAAATTTCATTCAATGTAAGGGTATAATTACATACCTAAGAGCAGATAAAACAACAGAAAAAGACCAAATAAAGGTCAAGAGCAGAGCAATCTGGAGCTTAAACACAACAACGAACCAGCAGTAAGAAAACCCAGAAAATGATAGTTTGAATACCAAAGATTTTAGTAAAAATCAGCCAGAAAAGTAGTTTTCACGGAAAGAAAACACAGCCACAAGAAGACCAATTTTAGACTGTTTTTTTTTTCACTCATGATTTCAGTATTTTTTCCAGCATTTTTCTGCTTTTTTCTTCAGAGTAATAGAACAGTATTTTCAATGTGATAATGTGTGTTCAGGTGTGTTTCAGGTCTGTAGGTGTATTTTTCAGAGAATAATATAGTCTATTTATAGGGAGTTTAGGGGTAACATCTTTTAGGGAATATACCTTATCTATTAAGCTGAAATAGTACAGGTACAACTGTCCATTCTTATCATTTTGTAACAGCTAGGACAATTGTACCTCTTTCTAGAAGGTTCTATTATTTACAACCTTGTTTTCTTTTTAAGAAATTACTGTTTTAACCTAAAATATCTGATTTTGTGCTTTTCAGATTTTGTTTTTGACATTTATCCTAATTCTAGAAGCTTCTTGGGTTGTTACACCCAAGATTCTTCAATTGAAGTTCCTAAACTACTCTTTAATACCTTTAGAATTACTCTTTTAGTATTTTAAGGATTATGTCATTTATTAAGTTAACTAGTTTTATTTAAATGATTAACACTAATGAAGAAGCTGAAGTTGACTTGAGATTAGCTTGAGTAAGTGAGATTAAGTGAACTATTTTGGACTTAAACTTTAGCTAAATCAAGTGAGTTTATTATGTAATTAACTCAATTGAGTAATTAAACTTTATTAGTTGTCTTAAATTAGGACTTAATTATCTATTTCATTATATAAAGTCTCTTTTAAAGGTTATCACGAAATCAAATTGACCTTTAGTTAAATGTGATTACTAATCAATGGGTATATGCAAATGATTAATAGGTTAGTTTTAACCTAAGGATCCAAGATTAAACTATAATTGATGATTTAGCTAGAAGCATTTGAATTCATGACCACTTATTAGTTTAGAATCAAATAACATCCTAACTAATCAACGATTAATAACAACTATCACTGATAATTAAGGGAAGCAAGGGAGGGGGATGGTACATGAACCTAAATTTATTATCCTAAACTAGGAATGCAGACTAAAGAGAAGTTCAGAATTAAACCTATCGGGAAACACTAAACTAATCAGCATTTAACTATAGACTGGAATCAAACGACTCAGGAAAAACACAGACACACTAACTATAATTAAGTCATGTATTCAAACAACAAACCTATAATGAATCTTAAAATAGAATTTACTAATCAACTAGGCAAGAACGATTATGAAACCCTAGTTGATCAATAATTATCAGCAAGCTAGGTTTAAACGGCTATCTTTCAAGAAGTCTGAACAATCGTACAAACATGCATGGGAGTAATTAGATTTTAAACCGAAAATAATTAACTTAAAAATAAACAGTGATACACATGGAGCTTAAAACTAACCAAAACAAATTTGAAACATAAAATGATCAAAGGAATAAGAAGCGGAGGGTACCAATTAGTTAGAACGGATTTGACCGGATTCGATGACTCGCCGGACTTTGGCCGGACTCCAGTAGGGTTTTAAACGGTCCAAACCCATATGAATCAATAGATTTGGTTGATAGATATTGACTCATGTGAGTTTGAGTCATCGACTTTCTCGAAAACGGCCAGTGAGGAAAATTTTAGGGTTTTGAGTTTTTAGATCTAAAATTGGGAAATTTTGGGTGGGTTTTCGGAGGAATTGATGTTAGGAGGTGGTTGAGGGGATGGAGAGGAGTATTTGATGAAATTTTGGGGTAGTTTGGTGGAGCTCCGCCGCCAGTGAGCGATTTCCGGCTGGCGGAGTAAGGCGGTGGATGGTGGGGTTAAAGGGGAGTGAGAGAGACGGGGATGTGCTTGTCTCTAGGGGGTTAGGGAGAGTGAATGGGGGGGGGGTATAGTTAGGACATATATATATTTATTTAATTAGGGGTTAGTTCCTAGTCGTTAGATCTGGGGAGATCAACGACTGGGATTAGTTTGGCTTAAAACAGGGTCGTTTGGTGAGGGACTGGGGCCGGCCGGGTTTAGCTCGTTTGGGCTGGTTTGAGTGTATAAATAAGAGTTTGAGCCTGAGTAATTTTGTCCCAGGTCTGAATTAATTCCTTTCCTTAATTTAATTAATCAAGTAGTTCAAATTAAATTGTAAAAACAAATAGTAACTAATTTTTAACATAGTTTTATCTAATTATAAATTGATTGACAAGTTAATTAAGAGTAAAAACATTTAATTTAATACCCCACAATCATTTAAAGAATAAATTCCGTAATTTTAAAAAAAATAATTAAATTAATCAAATAGTCATTAGATCTACATTATGTCAAGTAATCAACATTCTGTCATTATTTATTTTAATCAATTATAATATACTAATTAGTTTTAATTCTAGTTTTTATCTAATTGACTAGAAAAGATTAATTAATGAGTGAATTAAAAAAGGTGAAATAATCAATTAACACTTGTAATTATTTGAAGGATAAATTTTGTAATTTCCTAAAAATGATTAAGGTCATGCACCTCATTATGAAATTTTAAATCATTTATAAATTTTAAAGGACGAATTATGATTATGTAATGCAAAAATAATTCACAAATAACACTGAAATTCAACAAAAAATTATAAAACTAATTAATTTATTGAATTTTTGTAGGAGTATATAGTAGGTTAAAAATTACATGCTCACAAATATAATCAGATCGAGGGTCGTGGAGCAACTCGGGCTACTTGACCAAATCATACCAGCATCTTGAGTCTTGAATGGCTTCAACATGGCAAGTGATGTGTAGCTATAATTCATGGTTTAACAATTTATGTGCCTTACATTTTATGTGCGTTAATGATAAAAATACACTTCGCATGTGCATAATGGAGTCTATTTCATGTGTAGGTGAATTAGAGATGGAAGCCGAGCTAAATGGATGCATAAACGTCAAAAATACGCTCAAGGGTCAAAAAGGAGTGAACCTGGCTATAGCTGGGCGTTTGAGCTGTAAAGCCTGGTCCGGGCGTTTGGGGGGTGTTTGACCTATAACGCCAGGCCTGGCCAGGCATTAGCCAGGCATTTGGCCTGTAACGCCTGGTCCCTGATCCGGCCCAGTCCGAGTTTTGAAGGTTTTAAGTGTTTCTCGGTTTGACTAGAAGTATCCTACATGTTTAGGGTTTGTCCCAAACATATAAATAGGCCCAAAAACACAACTTTGAAGGATATATGCCATTAGAGTCAAGAGAAGCCTGTGGAATACTACTCAACAAACATTAATTTTTACATCCTTTATTCATTACTCTGTAATTTATTTATGCAAGTCATTTTGGATTTGATTATTAGTAGCATGAGTAGCTAATTTCTTTAATCTATGGTTTTGGTGGAACCAGTTGGGAGATGAACTTATTGTGATATTAATATAGTTTGGTTGGTTGTTAATATCTATTTGTTCAACTACGTTCTTGTTGTAATTAATTGAAAGGATCCTCAATTAGCTGTTCCTATTTATTATGTATCTACTTGAGAGAGAGTACATATTTAGGTAGTTGTTTGAACAACATCACTCCCGGAGTATAGACGAAAGTCATAACCGAGGGTTTAGAAGTTGGATTAGAGATAACGATACTTCGGGTGCAATCTAAAGTGAACTGTAATGCAATCTAGCTAGCGTAACTTGAGAGAGTGCGTCTAGTAAATTATCATAATTACTTGAGAGAGATTTATGGTAGATAGAGTGTTCATGATTGATAGAGACAACTAAGCAAACTATAAGAAGTATTCAAGAAGGAAGTTCACCGACGGGGGAAACCATAACCTTAGACCTTTATTATAATTGTTTACACCATATTGTTAGTTAATCGTTAGTTTATTAATTTTGTCAGTGGAAATAGTAAAACATTACCAATTGATATTCAAAAGTCTTGAGAAAATTGATTAAGTAAAAGTTTCGTATTCTGACGGCTTGATTGATACGTAAATTCCCTGTGGGATCGACTCTGGGCGTAATACCCCGGATTATATTTGCAGCGCCCGTTTAGTCTTTCTTTAAGACATAGTCGAGCGTGATAAAATTTTGGCGCCGTTGCCGGGGAATTAACAGTGTTATCAATTGGAGTTGGAACAAATACAAAATTCTGAAATATAGTCAATTTTCTTCTATTTTAATTTATACATTGAAAGTTTAACGTTTGCTAAATTGGTTGTATAGGTGCATGCCTAGAAACTCATCGAGAACTGGTGAAGTACTTGAAGCCTTATCAGACCCCGAGAAAGTTTTCAAGGCCCTAAACCGGGCCAACCGGAAAAGCAAACAACAACCATCAATTGAACATCTTGAACCCGACATGGAAGATCCAAACAACAGGAACAACAATGGGGATGTGGTAGACCCAGTCGCTCATATAGGGGCAGAGGCTCCTTTATATGACTGGGCACAACCCACGACAGAGAATTTGTCCATGGCGATACTAGTCCCTCAGATACAGGCCGAGTCTTTCCAGATTACAAATAATATGCTGCACTTGTTGCAGAACAAGGGACTATTCTCAGGGTCATACATCGAAGACCCCTAGCAGTATTTGAAGAATTTCCTGTCAAATTGCAAAACACAGAGGCAACCAAACGTCACTCAGGAGGCAATAAAACTATTGTGTTTCCATTCTCAGTGACTGGAGCAGCCCAGACTTGGCTAAACTCACTCCCCATCAATTCCATTACCACATGGGAAGAGTTAGTTAAGCAGTTTGTGAACAAATTTCATCCACCCAACAAGACTGCTCAACAAATTGATGAAATCTTGAGCTTCTGACAGAAACCAGTTGAAACATTGCAGGAGACATGGGAACAATTTAAGGGAATGTTGGTTATCTGTCCATACCATGGTATTCCGGAGCAGATGTTGGGGCAACATTTTTATATGGGTCTGGCTGATACTGTAAAGGCAAATGTTGATGCTTCAGCTGGTAGAACATACTTGAGCAAAACATGGAGAGAAAGTCAGAGCTTGCTTGATAAAATGGCGCAGAATTCAGGATGGACAACCAGGAATGCACCCATTACTCCTATAGTTCACTCAGTGCCATTCGATCCATCCAATACTATTGCAGAGAACGTGGCCACCTTGATAACATAGATGAGCATACTAACTAAGAAGGTGGAGGAATCAGGGCAAAAGCAGCAAGTACACATCATAGATACAACCAATGGGGGCTTATGCACATCTTGCATTAGTCAACCATTTGGTAACCAGTGGAATGCCGAATGTGATCACCCTTCTTATCCAGAAAACATGAATTATGTGTCAAATTATGAACGCTAGAGAAAAGAGGGACAGAACTGGGGTCAGCAAGTTCAACTGTATAGACCACCTCAGCAACAACAGAACAGTGGAAATATGGGTGTCATGAGACCACAAGGTAATGCAACACCATATCAGAGGCCACAAAGTTATAACCATCAGAATCAACAACAAGCATACTACCCTCCTCACCATCAACAGGGGGGAAGGCAAGAAGATGGGCTCTCCAGGTTAGAAGCTATGATGCAGCAGGTTATTAGGTCAAATTCTAAGATCAGCGAAAGAGCATATGCCCATGACTCAGCCATTAAAAACATCAAGGTGCAGCTGGGGCAGATTTGAAATGCAGTTAACAATCGTCCTCATGGAACTTTACCTGCTGATACTCAGGTGAATCCAAGGGACTAGGGCCCAAAGCAGCTAATGGCAGTGAGTCTCCATAATGGCAGAGACCTGGACCTGGAATAAGAGATGAGGCATGAAAGTAGACAGACAGATACATTGGTGCAGGTGACTATTGAAATTGATGACTCGACTCCTTTGACCAAGGGCACAGTGCAGCCAGCTGAAGGAGAATCCAATAAGCAAGGTGAAGTTGAGAAAGAACTAGAGGAAATCACATAACAACAGTTTAGGTGGTGGTGGAAAAGGAAAAAGAACAGATAACAGGAAAGAAGAGATCACCAACTCCATTCCTTCAAAGGCTGGCAAAATATCAGAAGGATGAGCAATATAAGAAATTCTTGGACATGCTAAAACAAATACAGGTAAATATCCCATTGATTGATGCATTGAAGGAAATTCCTGGCTATGCTAAAATGATGAAGGACTTGATGTCCAGAAAATTTGACTTCTAAGATCTGGCTACTGTCACCCTTACTCAGACTTGCAGTGCGGTGGTGACGCGTTCTATTGCTGAAAAGTTGTCTGACCCAGGGAGTTTTACAATTCCTTGTACCATTGGCAACTTAGCTTTCGCCAAAGCTCTATGTGACTTGGGGGCCAGCATTAATCTAATGTCGCTGGTCATATATAAAATACTGGGGATTGGTAGAGCCAGGCCTACCTCCATGCTTCTGCAACTTGCTGATAGGACGGTGAAGAGACCGTCGGGTATTCTGGACGATGTGTTAGTGCAAGTGGGGAAATTTGTATTCCCTGCTGACTTTGTGATCCTAGACTGCCGAGTAGATGAGGAAATTCCCATAATCTTGGGAAGGCCATTTTTGGCCACAGGCAGAGCCCTCATCGATTGTGAGACTGGTGAGCTTAAGATGAGGCTCAATGATGAAGAAATCACGTTCAACGTGCAGAAATCTATGAGGCGACCAAGTGAGTTCACCAACTGCTCTCTTATTGATGCCGTGAACGTGATCCTGGAAGAAGATGATGCGTCCCTAACTGTTGGGGACCCTTTGGCTGCATGTTTGATGAACTTAGATGATATGAACGGTGAGGAGCTAGCAGAATGGGTATTAGCATTGGAAGGAAAAGGGACATGGTCGAGGGCTCTAGAAATTGAACCATTACACTTGGAAAAGAGATAGAGCCCACCAGCCAAGCCCTCAGTTGAAGTAACACCTAAGTTAGAGCTGAAGCCTTTACCAGTGCACCTCAGGTATGCATTTCTTGGACCTAACTCTACATTACCTGTTATTATTTCATCTGGGTTGTTAGATGTGCAGGAACAACAATTGTTATAGGTGCTTTCTGAATTCAAGACTGCCATTGGTTGGACGATGGCAGATATCAAAGGGATCAGCCCAGCCTATTGCATGCACAAGATTCTCCTGGAAGAGGGACACAGACCTTCTAGGGAACATCAAAGGCGGTTGAACTTAAATATGAAGGAAGGGGTGAAGAAAGAAGTTATAAAGTGGTTAGATTAAGGGTGTCTAACAGGCGGGGCGGGCCGGGCCGGTTACATTTTTTTTTAACTGGACGTGTTGCGATTACGGGTTCTTACCGGTTAATTGTTAACGGGTTTAACGGGTTGGGGCTTATCTGGGTAAAAATGAACCCGTGCACTTATAATTTGCAAGTGCAGCATGTATTTCAAATTATCAATTTTCAAATTTCAAATTTCAAAATTGAACTCTTACAACTTACAAGTTACAACTAAGTACTAAATTTGACAAGTAGTAAATTCAAAGGTTTTGCATTGCCCTTGTAAGTTCTTCATAATCAATATGAACTGATTGTCCTTCTTCTGGAGTGTTAAATTCAGATGGGTTACCATGTGTTAATATATCTCCAAGTTCCTCGTCTTCTGGGCTATCAACATCTTCGCTTCCTTGATTTCTTCGTTCCGATCTAATCCAATCTCTGAAACATACTAAAATTTCCAAAGCATTGCTTCCCAATG
>ML402747.1:0-22702 GCA_005239525.1 Nicotiana knightiana
GGTTTTTGTCTCTGGAATTAGGAAAAGAGACCAACTTTGTTCGCTATTTTTCGTCTGTAAATAAGTTTTGACCGTTTGACCAAAAAATAGCGACCAACGTTGGTTTCTATTCTTAAAAAAAATAATTGAAAATAGCGACAAACGTTGGTCGCTATTTTTAAAAAAAAATTAAATTGTTTTTTTTTCTTTTTTGGGTTTTAAATATTATTTGCTATAAAAAAATTATTTTTAGCTATAAATATTGATTTTATTTAACTAGAATTATTATAAATAATTTTTAACTATGTAATTAATTTTAATAGATTATAATAACATCTATATAAAGTAATTTTTTAAGTTATATTTAAGTATATGAGTAATTTCATACACACGCATAAACTATATTGTAATTCATGATCAATCTTATACATTACTAAGTACGAATAATTAATGAATTGATAAACCAATATAATATTATTCTATTAATTGATATAATAGTATTCATTATTTGTATTATAACAGAGAATTACATTCATTCATCACTAGGTTATAAGCCGGTGAATAAATTATAACATATTAATTGATATAAGTCGAGACGTTTTATTTTTAATATTCAATGATGTATCTGAGTAGGTTGTAAGTCAATGAATCAATTTACAAGTATATACATCCCTAAAATAACCCGACCATGTGTTACTAACGCTTCATGTTCATATATATATATATATATATATATATATAGAGAGAGAGAGAGAGAGAGACATACACTTCACTGTAATACTATAACGTATATATAACTTGTTATAGTATATTGGTCGCTAATTCCCAGAATTTTTGATTTTTTAACAGAATAGCGACCAAAGTTGTTCGGTTTTTAGGAAATTTGGGTTAATTAGCGACCAAGAATAGAAAAGTGACCAACTTTGGTCGCTTTTCTGGGTATAATTTTGGCAGAAACTGCCTGTTTTGGCAGCTACACCACCTGCCAGCATACCAAATTTCCTATTACAAGCAACAACAACAACAATACCAGCAACTAAATGTCACGACCCCAAATCCTAAATCGGCCGTGATGGCGCCTATCATGGAACTAGGCCAGCCATTAATCACATGTTTACAGTTTCCTTAAAAAAAACCCAACCAATTTCAAGCATTTCATAAAATATACAGAATTTACTAAATACATTAGGCCAATAAACAGTTCAACTAACCTCAAAATCTGGAGCCAACATATCATGAGCATCTAAGAGATATAAGCCAAAAAGGTATACTATTATAATACAAAACCTCTGAATAAATAACTAGGTACAATAAGAAGGGAAAACAAAGATGTTGCGGACGCTAAACATCTACCTCTATATCCCGCATTCCGGCTCCGCACGAAATAGATAGCTAATGCTTGGTATTTGCACCTGAATCTGCACACAGGGGTGCAAGGAGTAATGTGAGTACGCCAACTCAGTAGTAATGAAAATAAATCAAGTCTAAGCGGCAATAAATCACATAAAAATCAATGTCATCAATTCACAATATGCACATCATTTCTTTCCAACAGTGTAAACATAGATATATGAAATCATCATGCCTTAAAACCAACTTCAGAAAATTCCTTTGGAAAATGTATATTTTCAACAACTTCAAACCGAAAGATTTAGTATGAAATGAAGTGAATCATAAAGAGGCCCCTCGGGAAAACATATTTCATAAATTCAGAGTGAAAGTGGTAAAATCATAAGTAGCCCCTCGGGTATGCCTCACAGTCACTCATAATTAGCCCCTCGGGCATACCTCACCGTCACTCATAATCAGCCCCTCGGGCATACCTCACAGTCACTCATGACTCCCAATCACCCGTCACTCGTCACTCGGCACTCGGTGCGCTCACTGGGGTGTGTGCAGACTCCGGAGGGGCTCCTTCAGCCCAAGCGCTAATATCAATCCACCTCGTGGCGTATCATATCCTCACAATTAGGCCCTCGGCCTCACTCAGCAGAACCTCTCAAAATCCCCTCGGGCGAATCACTAAAAGGGGGTATTCCACCCAAAACATCATTTTTAAACCTCAAAGTAGTGTAAATTAGGCTGAGTTTCGAAAACAGTAAGCACAATGTGACTGAGTGAAATCATCAATAAACAGTGAGGAAAACATCAGTAAAAATCTCCCAAGGGGTCTAAACAGATCGGCACAAGGCACCAAACACGGCTTATAGCCCAAATATTGCAAAAATCTTTAGAACATAATTTAACATAGGGTTTTGAGTAAACTATGCAACTCAATAGTTGCCGGGGAAAGGACCAAGTCAAATTCAAAAATCAGTGCGCGCCACATACTTGTCATCCGACATGTGCGCCATTCTAAAATTAGTGAGAAATATGAAGTCCGGGGTTTCATACCCTCAGGACAAGATTTATAACCATTAATTGCCTATACCGGGCCACAACACTAGTCCGCTATGCTCTTGCCCCTCATTTTGGCTCCCGATTGCTCCGAATCTAGCCAAAACCATTTTAACATCATCAATATATACTAAAGGAACACAATCCAATCGAAAACTATCAAATTATACAAGAATCTCGTAATTCGGCCAAACAAGATCCCAGGGCCCACGTCTCGGAATTCGATAAATTTTACATAACTAAGAACCTCGACATCCCACGATTCTACACATACCAAAAACACCACAATCGGACCATAATTGCCAAAAGAATTTTTCCAATCCTCCACCAATTTTCCCAACCTTTTCCTACTTTAATCCTTCAATTTACACCCTAAACCGAACAAAATAGCATAGAAACGACTTTAATAACCAGGGAACTTACCTCCACTGAAGAACCACTAATTCTCTCTTCAATTTGTCTTCAAATGAGCTCCAACCGCATGCAACAATGGTGAAATGAATAAAATTTCACGTAGGTCTCTTTTTATACTGTTCTGCCCAGCAATTCTGCACCTGCGGACACTTAATCGCGCCTGCAGACCCGCACCTGTGGTCCTAGGTGCGCACCTGCAGACCCGCACCTGCGGTCCTAGGTGCGCACCTGCAGACCCGCACCTGCGGTCCTAGGTGCGCACCTGCACAATCCCACTAATTGACAAATTTTTGCACCTACGACCACTTCTCCGCACCTGCGGTTTCGCAGGTGCGGACAACTCTTCGCATCTGCGGATTTCCCCTGCCTAGACTCATTTCGCACCTGCGCATGGCCTTTCACACCTGAGACGTTGCACCTGCGGCTACCCATCCACAGGTGCGACCAGCAACAGAAACTTACACCAGCAGCCATTTGCTGCAAATTTCCAAGTTCAAAACTCCTCCAACCATCCGAAATTAATCCCTAGCCCCTCGAGGCCCCAACCAAACATACCAACACACCACATAGCATTATTCCAACTTAGTCGAGCCTTTGAAACACCAAAAACAACATGAAAATACCAAAATTACATCAAATTCAAGCCTATGAACTTTGAAACTTCCAAATTTCGCCAACTACGCCGAAACCAACCAAAACACCTCCGATTGACTTGACATTTTGCACACATACCCAAAATAACATTATAGACCTGTTCCAACTTCCAGAATCCCATTCCAACCCCGATATCCTATTTTCCACTACCAATCGGAAATCGCCAAAAACTAACTTTCGCCAATTCAAGCCTAATTCTACACCGGACATCAAAACTTCATTACGAACACAATCCTAAGTCCCAAATCACCTAACGAAGCTATTCGAGCCATAAAATCTGTATTCCGAGGTTGTTCACCAATAAGTCAACTCTCAGTTGACTTTCTCAACTTTTAGGCTACTTTAGGAGACTAAATGCCTCAATTCTCACCATGACCACTCCAGACCCAAACCAACTAACTCAACACAACATTAACAAGCTAAGAAATATATGAAAAATGCCGAAATGGGGGAAACAGGGTAAATCTCATGAAACCACCGGCCGGGTCATTACATTAAACCAACAACAACAACAACAACAACAACAACAACACAACAACAACAACAATAAGACAACAACATCATTAAAACCAACAAAGTATAAAGTTCAATAGAACAAACACATTAAACTAACAAAACTAAGTTAACACTTATTACAAGCCCATTCGAAAACTGGTTCTATTGTCTAGTTCAAAGTATATAAAAGTACTCAAGGACTGTTTCATTCAACATCATTATCATCACCATCTGATGAATCTTTGTCACAACCCGAAATCCAACCGTCGGGACCATGATGACGTCTAACGTTGAACCCGCTAGACAAGCCAACGTTCTGGTTAACATGTTTATTTCCTTATTATTAGGAATTTAAAGAAAAAGCTGTAAGTGATAACAAGTATAAATAACCATGCGGAAGCTGTGAAATATAACATCTTCAAGTATCTGATACTACAAAATTCTTAGTAACACCCCAGAACTGGCACCACAAATCCACGGGCTGTCTAAGAATACTAAGAACACAGTCTGAATAAACAGTACAACTGTCTCAGAAATACAAGAGAAGACAGAAAGAAAAAGAAATGAGATAGGAGGTGACGCCAAGGCCTGCGGACGCCTGCAGGATTACCTCATTGTCGCCTGTGGACTGAAGGATACTCCCCCGAACACTGTCCCCCGGGTCAGGTACCGTAATCTGCACAACATAAAGAAGTGCAGGTGTAGCATCACTACACCGACCCCATGTACTGACATACCCCTTCGTGCTTTACTCTCGTTCTCACAAAAACAAGTGCACGGCATCACCCTTCGTGCTTTACTCTCATTCTCACCAAAACAAGTGCACGGCATCACCCTTTGTGCTTTTACCTCAAAATATCATGGCACATCATTATCCTTCGTGCATTATCTCTCATATTATGGCACGTCATCACCCTTCGTGCTTTTAAATTCACAATATCGGCACGACATTAACCTTCGTGATTTTAAATATAAAATCATGGCACGACATCACACTTCGTGCTTTACACTCTCATCCTCACAATGTAATAACCATAACACAATTTGGAAAGGAAGAACCACAATACAAACCATAATTTACAACATCCCGGCAAGGGAACAATAACAGAAATAACACCGTCCCGGCAAGGGACACATCTATAACCAATCTCACTGAACGTACAACATAACCAAATAATCTTCAACCGAACAACTAATCAACAGTGTTCAAAACCAAGTATTTCCAACAATTGAATAATCTCCAAAATGAAATATACTTCATAACACAGTGGATATCAAAGAAAAACACATATACCATAAGATATGACTCACGGGCATGCTTGACAACAAGGTATAGGTACTCGTCACCTCACCTATACATTGAACATGATAATAACACATAGCACATATGACTCAACACCTATTCCCTCAAGCTAAGATTAGGCCAAACACTTACCTCGACTCCAAGAATACAAATAAAGCCTCTAGCATTGCCAACTTTCTTTCCAAAATTCCAAAAATCGACCTCGGGCCTGCTTGGTCCAAATACGAGGTTCAGAACAAAACCCGATCACTCATTCCTCCACGAACCCGAATATATAATTTGTTTTAAAATCCAACCCCAGTTTTCTACCTTTAATTTCATGTTTTTAAGCCTAGAATCTAATGGGTATTGATAAAAATGGAAGAAAACGAGGTTATGATTACTTACCTATGAAGCTATGGTGGATAAGCTCTTCAAAAATCGCCTAAGAGGTGTGGAGAAGATGAAGTTTATGAAAAATGGGTTTAATCCCGTAACTATTCTGTTTTTAGGACTTTTAACAACTGGGCGATTTAACTCAGTGCGTTCGCGGCACGTGCTCTGCATTTGCATAGACCACACTGCCTCACCCCTTTGCGATCGCATCCACGTGGATGCGTTCGCACAAGCTTAGAACTACCCAGCCCCCTAGACCTCTATGACCCTGTGCGTTCGCGACCCAGGTGTGCGTTCGCATAGGGTCCTCTCTCTTCAGGTCCGCGTTCCCACCCAAAGGGATGCGTTCGCATAGAGAAGAGTCTACCTTGAACCCTAGAGCCCACATAACCCTGTGCATTCGCATTCACTTGAGTGCGTTCGCATAGGGTAATTCCCTGGACACCAACAACAGAACTCACACCAGATTTTTCTAAGGTTTTTGCACCCCGACACCTACCCAAAACTCACCCGAGCCCTCAGGGCTCAAAACCAAATATACGCACCACCTAAAAAATATACCATGGTATTATTCAAGTAATCAAAACACCAAAATAACATCATAAACATCGAATTAAACCTCAAAATCAATGAAATTCTTTTTGTAACGACCCGATCGGTCAGTTTAAGAATTAGCACCCCGATCCCCTATTTACCGCTTCTCCCATGTCTATTTATGTTATTGGAACTTGTTGGAGCGTTGAGTGATGAAATCCGGGGTGATTTTGGACACATAGTCCATAAATGTGGTATTTAACTTTAGAAACTGGCCGTAGCTAGAGCTGTATGAAGACGGATCCAGAATGGAATTTCGTCAACTTCGTTAGCTCCGTTGGGTGATTTCGAGGTTAGGAGCGTGTTTGGAATGTGTTTTCGAGGTCGGTTGTGAATTTAGGCTTGAATTGGCGAAATTTAGAATTTCAGCGATTTCGGCCGATAGGTGAAATTTTGATATCGGACTCAGAATGGATTTCCAAAAGTGACAGCAGGTCAGTAATGTCATTTATGACCTGTGTGCAAAATTTGAGGTCATTCGGGTGAGTTTAGACGTGTTTCGGCATCGGATGTGAATTCTAGAAATTTCCTAAGATCCTAGGCTTGAATCTATGCATAATTGATGATTTTGATGTTATGAGATGTCATTTTAAGGCTCGACCAAGTTTGAACAAGGTACTAAGGTCAGTTGGTAGGTTTGGTTGAGGTCTCGGGGGCCTCGGGGTTGTTTTGGATGCCCAACGGATGAGTTTGAGAAGTTGAGAAATAGATGAACCATTCTGGTTCTGGTGTCTCACACCTGCAATGGTATTTCCACAGGTGCAGACATGCAGGTGCGAAAGGGGTGCCGCAGGTGCGATGCCAAGCCATTATATGAATCTCCGCACCTGTGATGGTATTTTCGCAGGTACGGGCACGCAGGTGCGAAAAGGGTACCGCAGGTGCGACCCCAGGCCACTTAACGGATTTCCACACCTGCGATTGGGTTTCCAAAGGTGCGGCACTGCAGGTGCGATCCCAGTGTCGCAGGTGCGAAATGTCTGGGTAGTTTATACCAAAATCCGAGGTTTGAATTTCATAATTCCAACATCGATTGTGAGCTCGAACTTGGAGATTTTCAGTGGGTTTTGAAGATGAGGATCATAGGTAACGTTTTCTAACCTTAATCCCTTTATATATCGATAATCTCTATAATTTTCCTCAATCTAATCAATGAAATTGGATGAAAAAAACCATGGAAATGGGATGAAATCTTCCCAAGTAGAAATCTGAGGATTTAGGGAGATTTAGACGTCAGATTTTGTTGATTCTTGTTCGAGTGGGTTCATGAGCGAATGGGTGTTCGGGAAATATAAATTTTACCCGATTCCGAGACGTGGGCCCGGGTGACTTTTTGGGATAATTTCCTAATTTCGCGTATTAGCTTATAGATAATTAGCTATTTTTTTCCCTTGAAGTGATATTTACACCGTGCAATCAATTTGAATAGATTTGGGCCACCCGGAGTCAGATACTCATGGCAAGAGCGTGATATTGAGTTGATTAGCGCAGTCAAGGTAAGTGGCTTGCCTAATCCCGTGTTGGGGACTTTCCCTTAGGTATTTTTATATTGATATTGTTACGTGGACGCCGTGTACGTGAGGTGACGAGTGCGTACATGAGTCATTGTTGCTAAAATCCTATTTTTACTCCTATGAAATTGCTCATTTTCATTCATATATTACTATTCCTATCTTAATTGAGTAGATAGCTTCAAAGTAAGCATGCCTACCTGTTCTGACTTGATTTTCTCTTATTTGCTACTAGTCACATCATGCTTAATCTTTACTCTATTCCTGCCTATTGTTTTCCCTGGACTATTTAATTAAGCCATAACTGACATACTTCTCTTTTGCATATTTAAATTTGGACTACGAATCGAGATCCGGGAGCTTTCCCCTGTACTGAAATGCATATTTAAATTAGGACTACAGACAGAGATCTCAGAGCTTTCCCCCTGTACTGCATAACATATTTAAATTTGGACTACGGACTGAGATCTGGGAGCTTTCCCCGTGTACTGCTTTGCACATTTACTGTTGAGATATATGCTGAGCTGAGGGCTCTTTTTCTGTTATTAAGTCTTTCTGTTTTTCGTTAATCCTGTTTATCATTGCTTATCTATTTTTCGCTGTTTTAAATTGTATATTGACTTGTTTTACAAATTCAATAGGTCCTCAACCTGACCTCGTCACTACTTGACTGGGGTTAGGTTCGGCACTTACGGAGTACCGAATGTGGAGTACTCACGCCCTTTCCTATGCATGTTTTCCCTATGTGCAGATCCAGGTACCAGCACCCAGTATCGTGGCTAGGAGTCGTTCTAGCAGTAGCCAGGAGACCGCGAGATAATTCTGCCGCTTCCGCAGAATCCCACGAGTCCCCTTATACTCTAGTATAGGCATAGAAGACTTGTATATTTTTCCACTATTTCATTGTATAGAGCTATATTTAGTACAGGGTTTGTGACTATGGTGACATTCCGGGTTTTGGGAAGTAAATGTATATGCTGAGCAGCTATGTTATATCTACTTGAGTTCATTTTCTAGCTTTACTTTATTGATTCTGTCATTTTCCGAAAAATTCTAGGCTTACATAGTCATAGAGACTAGGTGCCGTCACGATACCTTTCAGAGGGTAAATTGGGTTCTGACACCTTTAAACTTCCAAAACTTCTAAATTTTCCATTTTTGATCCGAATCACGTCAAACTAAGTCCATTTCTTACCAAATTTCACAGATAACACATATAAAACATATTGAACCTGTTCCGGGCTACGGAACCATAACGGGTCCGACATCACAGGTTTCACATTAAATTTCATTTTCAAAACCTTTATACTTTTCAGAAAATAATTTTTCTTCAAAAATTCATTTTCTCGGTCTTGGGACCTCGAAATTCGATTCCGCGCATACGCCCAAGTCCCATATTTTCTATGGACCCTCTGGGACCATCAAATCACGGGTGCGGGTCCGTTTACCAAAAATGCTGATCAAAGTCAACTTTATTCGGACCCGTTTACCAAAAATATTGACTAAAGTCAACTTTATTCAAATAATTATTATAAAATCATCATTTTATCAATTTTCCACATAACGGCTTCCCAGCTACGCGCTCGGGCTGTGCACGCGCACATCGAGGTGAGATAAAAGGAGGCTTTCATGGCCTCGGAACACATATTTAGCTAAAATTACACGGGATGACCTTTTGGGTCATCACAATCTCCACCTCTAAAACAACTATTCATCTTCTAACGGACATAGAATGGTACCTGAATCGGGGAAAATATAGGGATATCGGCTCCGTATATCGGACTCGGACTCCCAGGTGGCTGCCTCGACAGGCTAACCTCTCCACTGAACACGAACCGAAGGATAACTCGTCGATCTCAATTGACGAACCTGCCGAGCTAATATGGCTACCGGCTCCGCCTCATAAGACAAATCCTTGTCCAAATGGACACCGCTGAAGTCAAGTACATGAGATGGATCGGCGATATACCTCCGAAGCATAGATACGTGAAACACCGGATGCACGACTGATAAACTAGGTGGCAAAGCAAGTCTGTAGGCTAGCTCTCCTACCTTATCCAGACTCTCGAATGGACCAATGTACCTAGGGCTCAAGTTGCCCTTCTTCCCGAACTTCATCACGCCCTTCATGGGCGACACTCGGAGAAATACCCGGTCTCATATCATGAATGCAAAATCACGAACTCTGCGATCCGCATAACTCTTTTGCCTGGAATGAGCTGTGCGAAGTCTATCCTGAATGATCCTCACCTTGTCCAAGGTATCCTGGACTAACTCTGAACCCAACAATCTAGTCTCTCCTGGCTCGAACCACCCGACTGGCGACCGACACCGCCTACCATACAACGCCTCATACGGAGCCATCTAAATGCTCGACTGATAGCTGTTGTTGTAGGAAAACTCCGTTAAAGGCAAGAACCAGTCCCATGAACCTCCAAAATCAATAATACATGCTCGCAACATATCCTCCAAAATCTGAATAGTACGCTCGGAATGTCCGTCCATCTGAGGATGAAATGTTGTGCTCAAATCAACCCGTGTGCCCAAATCACGCTGAAATACTCTCGAAATGGGAGGTAAACTGAGTACCTCGGTCAGATATAATGGACACGGGCACACCATGCAGGCGAACAATTTCCCTGATGTAGATCATTGCCAACTTCTCCGAAGAATACGAAACTGATACAGGAATGAAGTGTGCTGACTTGGTCAACCTATCCACAATAACCCACACCGCATCAAACATCCTCTGAGTCCGTGGGATCCCAACTACGAAATCCACGGTGATTCGCTCCCACTTCCACTCGGGAAGCTCAATCTGCTGCATCAAACCACCGGGTCTCTGGTTCTCGTACTTAAACTACTGACAATTCAAGCGTCGAGCTATATATGCTACAATATCCTTCTTCATCCTCCGCCACCAATAATGCTGCCGCAAGTCCTGGTACATCTTTGCGGCGCCCCGATGAATGGAATACCGAGAACTATGGGCCTCCTACAGTATCAACTCACAAATAAAATCAACATCGGGTACAGAAATACGACCCTGCATCCTCAAAACTCCTCATCATCGACTGTGACCTCCTTGGCACCTCCGTGCCAAACCGTATCTCTAAGAACACATAAATGACGATCATCATACTGCCTGGATCAGGTACGATCATACAATGAAGAACGGGCTAAATTATGGGTCAAAACACTGTCAGTCTCAGAAACCTCCAATCTCATGAACCGGTTGGCCAAAGCCTGAACATCCAGAGCAAGCGGTTGCTCTCCAACTGGTATATAAGCAAGACTACCCATGCTAGCTGGCTCAAAGCATCGACCACCACATTGGCCTTTCCCGGATGATATATAATGGTAATGTCATAATCCTTCAAAAGCTCTAACCATCTCCTTTGCCTCATATTCAACTCCTTCTGCTTGAACAAATACTGCAAACTCTTATGATCTGTGAACACCTCACATGACACCCCATACATATAATTCCTCCAAATCTTCAACGCATGAAGAATAGCTGCTAACTCTAAATCATGAACTGGATAGTTCTTTTCATGAACCTTCAACTGACGTGAAGCATAAGCTTTAACCTTGCCATCCTGCATCAACACTGCACCAAGTCCAACCCGTGAAGCATCAAAATACACGGTATATGGTCCTGAACCTGTGGGAAAAACTAACACCGATGCCGTGGTCAAGGCTTCCTTGAGCTTCTGAAAGCTCGCCTCACACTCATCAGACCACCTGAACGGGGCACCCTTCTGAGTCAACCTGGTCATCGGGGTTGCAATAGATGAGAAGCCCTCCACAAACCGGCGATAATAACCTGCTAAGCCCAAGAAACTCTGGATCTCTGTAGCTGAGGTGGGTCTAGGCCAATCTTTAACTGCTGAAATCTTCTTGGGATCCACCTGAATACCCTCTGACGATACCACATGGCCTAGAAATGCAACCAAACTCAACCAGAACTCACACTTGGAAAATTTGGCATACAACTGACTATCCCTCAAAGTCTAGAGGACGACTCGAAGGTGCTGCTCATGCTCCTCTCGGCTACGGGAGTAAATCAAAATATCATCAACGAAAACAATAACGAATGAGTCCATATATGGCCTGAATACTCGGTTGATCAACTCCGTAAAAGCAGCGGGGGCATTTGTCAACCCAAATGACATCACCAAGAACTCATAATGCCCATATCGAGTGCGAAAAGCTGTCTTAGGAACATCAGACGGCCTAATCCTCAGCTGATGGTAGCCAGATCTCAAGTCGATCTTGGAAAAAACTGTGGAACCCTGAAGCTGGTCAAATAAATCATCAATCCTCGGCAAAGGATACTTATTCTTAACAGTAACCTTGTTTAATTGCCGTTAGTCAATACACATCCTTATTGAGCCATATTTCTTCTTAACAAACAGCACTGGGGCACCCCAAGGAGAAACACTAGGCCTGATGAAGCCTTTATCCAACAAATCCTGCAACTGATCCTTCAATTCCTTCACCTCTGGCGGGGCCATACGATATGGAGGAGTAGAAATGGGCTGAGTGCCCGGAGCCAACCCAATACAAAAGTCAATATCGATATCGGGTGGCACACCCGGAAGGTCAGTAGGGAATACCTCTGGGAACTCAGAAACCACGGGCACATACTCCATAGAAGGAACCTCGGCACTAGAATCAAGAACATAGGCCAAATAGGCCAAACAATCCTTCTCGACCATACGTCGAGCCTACATATATGAAATAGCTCTACCGGAAGAATGACTAGGAGTCCCTCTCTACTCCAATCAAGGTACTACCGGTAAGGCCAAGGTCATTGTCTTGGCATGAATGTCCAGAATAGCATGATAGGGAGGATAACCAATCCATCCCCAATATAACATCAAAGTCAATCATATTAAGAAGCAAAAGATCTATCTGAGTCTCCAGACCACCAATAACCACTAAGCATGGACGGTAGACTCGATCTACCACAATAGAATCACCCACCGGTGTAGATACATATACAGGAGTACCCATGGAATTACGGGGCATAATCAGACAAGAAGAAAAATATGAAGACACATAGGAGAATGTAGACCCCAGATGAAATAAAATCGAAGCATCTCTACTGCAAACATAAACCATAGTTGTAATGACTACATCAGAGGCCTGAGCCTCAGGCCTGGCAGGAATAGCATAGCATCGGGGCGGAGCCCCTCCAACCTGAACATCTCTGGTTCGACCTTTTGCAGGCTGACCTCTACCTCTCATATCCTGTCCTCCACATCTAACTGACTGGCCTCCACCTCTGGCTCCTCGACCTCCACCCCTAGCTGGCTGAGAGGGTGGGGGTGCACCTGGTGCGGGAACCATAGCACGGGAACCCGGATGCTGAGAACTACTAGAAGCTCGGGGACAATACCTAGAAATGTGCCCTAGATCACCACAAGAGTAACAAGCCCTCTGATGCTGAGACTGCTGGCCCTAAAAATGTCCCTGTCGACCAAAATAACCAGCCTAAAAGCTCTGAAGCGGCGGTGCATTGATAGGAGCTGGTGGTGCACTATGGGATACCTGAAGTGCCGACAGGAATGGCCTAGGAGAATGACCTCGGCCAAAGGAATCTCTGCCTCCAGATGAGGCACCACGAAATTGACCGGAATGGCGAGGTCTCTTGTCAGACCCCTGACCACTGCCCTGTGATAAGACCATCTTAATACGCATGGCTACATTGGCCGCCACCTGGAATGAAATATCAGTACCTGTCTCTCTAGCCATCTGGAGTCTAATAGGCTGAGCTATACCCTCAATAAACCTCCCCACCCTCTCACGATCAGTGGGGAGTATCATGATAGCATGTCGCGCCAAAGTAATGAACCTGGTCTCATGCTGTGTAACAGTCATAGATCCCTGCTGGAGGCGCTCAAACTGCCTCGGAAGACCCTCCTTCTGAGTAACTGGTAGAAATTTCTTCAAGAATAACTCGGAGAACTGAGCTCAAGTCAAAGGCTAAGACCCAGCTGGTCTAGTCAAACAATAGTCCCTCCACTAAGTTTTGGCGGTACCAGAAAGACGGAATGTAGCAAAATCAACTCCATTGGACTCCACGATGCCCACGTTCCGAAGAACCCCATAGCAACTGTCTAAGAAATCCTGGGGATCCTCTTATGGTGCACCAGTAAATGTAGTAGAAAATATCTTGGTGAACCAATCCAACCTCCACAATGCATCGGCAGACATGGCTGCCCCCTCAACTGCTTGTGCCAAAAAACCCGGCTGAGCTGCTCCAGCTGCCTGAGGTGCTGGAGTCTGGAACTGAGGAGCTAGCTGCTCTGGTGTGCGGGTAGCGGGAGTCTGGGTCCCTCCCCTAGCCTGAGAGACGGCTGGTGCAGTAGGAAGAAGACTAGCCTGAGCCACGCTCTCCATAAGGCCCACTAAATGGACTAGAGCGTCCTGAAGAAACAGGGTGGCAATGAACCCCTCTAGGACCTGAGCTGGTCCGACTGGGACTGCCTGAGCAGGAACCTCACCGACAAAGTCTACATGTGGGTCCTCTACTGGGGCTGCTGCTCTGGGCTGAGCCCTGGCTCTGCCTCATCCTCTAACACGACCTCGGCCTCGTCCTCGGCCCCTCATAGGAGCTGCAATAGGAGGATCGGGCTGTTGATCGGTAGATGAGGAATCACGCGTTCTCGCCATCTGCGATAGAATAGAATAGAAAATCAGTTAGCATTTAGAATTCAAACCGCACGACAGAGAAGATGAAATTTGAAGTTATTCCTAACTTTGCAGCATCTGGGGGATAAGTACAGACGTCTCCGTACTGATCCCTCAGACTCTAACAAGTTTGTCCGTGAATTTGTGAGGCCTAAGCAACCTAGTGCTCTGATACCAACTGTCACGACCCAAAATCCCACCGCCGGGATCGTGATGGCGTCTAACGTTGAACCCGCTAGACAAGCCAACATTCTAGTTAACATGTTTATTTTCTTATTATTAGGCATTTAAAGAAAAAGTGATAAGTGATAACAAGTATAAATAACCATGCGGAAGCTATGAAATATAACATCTTAAAGTATCTGATACTAAAAAATCCTTAGTAACACCCCAGAACTGGAACCACAAATCCACGGACTGTCTATGAATACTAAAAACACAGTTTGAATAAACAGTACAACTGTCTCAAAAATACAAGAGAAGACAGAAATAAAAAGGAACAAGATAGGAGGTGACGCCAAGGCCTGCGAGGCCTGCGACGCTTGCAGGACTACCTCAGTGTCGCCTGTGGACTAAAGGATACTTCCTCGATCACTGTCTATCGGGTCCGGTACCGTAATTTGCACAACATAAAGAAGTGCAGGTGTAGCTTCAGTAAAACTGACCCCATGTACTGAGTAAGTGCCGAGCCTAACCTCGGCGAAGTAGTGACGAGGCTAGGACACGACAAATAATAAACACCTGTGCATTCAATAATATATAACAGAAATAACGGTAGGAAGTAAACAATTAAGTACAAATACGGGGAAAACAAGCTGGGGTACAAAGGGGAAAACACTTAATGAGTAACAGAACATGGCAACCGTCTAGTATCAAAATAACAACAGAGAACAAACAAGTGCACGACATCACCCTTCGTGCTTTTAAAATCACAATATCGGCACGACATTGAACTTCATGCTTTTCAATATAAAACCATGGCACGGAATCACCCTTCGTGCTTTACACTATCATCCTCACAATGCAATAACCAGAACACAATTTGGCAAGGAAGAACCATAATACAAACCATAATTTACAACATCCCGGCAAGGGAACAATAATAGAAATATCACCGTCCCGGCAAGGGACATAACTATAACCAATCTCACTGAACGTACAACATAACCAAATAATCCTCAACCGAACACTAATCAAAAATGTTCAAAACCAAGTATTTCCAACAATTGAATAATCTCCAAAATGAAATCTACTTCATAACACAGTGGATATCGAAGAAAAACATATATACCATAAGATATGACTCACGGGCATGCTTGAAAATAAGGTATAGGTACTCGTCACCTCACCTATACATTGAAAATGATAATAACACGTAGCACATATGATTCAACACCTATTCCATCAAGCTACGAGTAGGCCAAACACATACCTCAACTCCAAGAATCCAAATCAAGCCTCTAGCACCGCTTTTCCTTTTGAACCCGACTCCAAATCAATAGTATCTTGACATAATTGACTTAATAACATCAATAAATTCTTAACAATTCAATTCCAAAGCTTAAATATAGAATTCCCAACTTTCTTTCCAAAATTCCAAAAATTGACCCCAGGCTCGCTTTGTAACGACCCGGTCCGTCGTTACGTAGAACCTGCATTATAATTGTTGTTATTGACTTGTCATAGGTTGGTTATTCTATCTTTGATGTATTAGAGTTGGTAGGTTTGAAATCGAATGGTGGTAGTGAGAGTTCAGTCCTTTAGCCTTTAAATATAGCCTTAAAATGGAAAAAGTCAACTAAGAGTTGACTTATTGGTAAATGACCTTAGAATTCGGATTTTATGGCTCGGATAGCTTCGTTAGGTGATTTGGGACTTAGGAGTGTGTTTAGAATAATTTTGTGATGTTCGGTGTAGAATTAGGCATGAATTGGCGAAAGTTAGTGTTTGGTGATTTCTGATCGGCAGTGGAAAATAGGCTATCGGGGACGGAATGGAATTCTGACAGTTAGAAAAGGTTTGTAATGTCATTTTGGATATGTCTGCAAAATTTCAGGTCAATCGGAGTTGTTTTGGATAGTTTTGGCATCATTGGTGGATTTTAGAAATTTCAAAGTTCTTAGGATTGAATCCGATGTAAATTTTGTGTTTTGATGTTAGTTTTGGTGTTTTGAGAGTGCAACTAAGTTTGAATGATGTTATGGGATATGTTGGTAGGCTTGGTTGGGGTCCCGAGGGGCTCGGGATTGATTTTGGTTGGTTAACGGGCATTTTTTGACTTAAAGAAGGAGCTGGTTTTCTTGTTTTTGTGCAGCAGGGATTTGTGCATCGTGATCGTATGGCAAAGGCTTCCATCGCGTAGAACACTCTGAGGGCTAGGAAAAATTATGCATCAAAATCTCGTGAATCGGTGTGCGATCGTGTAGGTTTGGAAGAAGGTGAAGTGCGATCGCATGGGCTAGGTCGCGATCGTGTAGGGTCATGACAGGCGCGTGGGGTGAGGTCAATTGGTCTTCGCGATCGCGTGCGTCTGGTTGAGATCGCATGGGGTTGAGCCGCTGTGAAGCGCGGTCGCGTGGCTTATGCCGCGATCGCAATGAGTAAAGTGGGGGCCAGGAAAGTTTGTTCTTCGCGATCGCGTGAGGACTTCCGCGATCGCAGTGAAGAAATAGCTGGGCAGTTATAAAATAAACCCTGCGCGACTTAAACCCCTTTTACACCATTTTTGTACAGAAAAAGAGCTTTGGGGGCGATTTTTGAAGAGGGAAATTAGTGTTCTTCATAGAGGTAAGTGTTTTGATCATTAAAACTCATTTATGGGTTATTATAGAACACAATCTCAGCATTTAATTCATGAAAATCAGTAGAAAAAGGTGGGCTTAGGGCTTGAGATTATGAGACTTTTAGGGGTCAATTTTAGGAGTCAAAAGGACTCCGATTTTAGCGTTCTTTATATTTACGGACTCGTGAGATGATGAAGAACAATTTTATATATAAATTTCTGAGTTTCGGGACGCGGGCCCGGGGGTCGGATTTTGACCAAATTCGGGGTTTTGGGCTAAATTTGATATTTTTCGATTGGAATTTATTCCTTAAGCATAAATTGATGATAAAAATCTGAACTTGGTAGATTTGGAGCCTTCGGAAGTTGATACAAGAGGCAAGCATGTTGCGAAATAGTTTCCGGGCTAGTTTTGAGGTAAGTAATGTCTTTAAATCCTGTCCTGAGGGTATGAAACCCCGGACTATGCACCCTTTCACGGGTTTTGGAATGAAAATATTGGAACTTTGGAAATATATTCCCTATTTAGGCAACTATTAAGTTGCGAACCCGATTTTTAAGCCTATGCTTAATGGTATTGATATATTTTGATATGATTTGGGCTGTAAGCCATGTTTGGGGCCTAGTGCCGATCTGTTTACCCCTTGGGGGCTGCTTTTACTATTTTTTCTCACTTGATATGTTATGATTTTCACTCAGTCTTTTGTTGATAATTGTTTTGACACTCATAGTATTTTGAAACTATTTCTTGAAAATGAAACACTGCTTTGGGTCGAGAACCCGGTATATTTATGGCCTGAAGGGAAAATTGAGAATGTCTGACTGAGTGAGGCTGCGGGCCTATATTGTGCGGATGCTATGATATGAGTGAGGCTGCGTGCCTATATTGTGAGTGATTTATGCCTGATGGGCAATTGTTACGATAAATGATTTTAGCCCGAGGGGCAGTTTTATGAAGAATTTTTACTAAGTTTTTGAACTATGATTTACTTCGTTTTCAAACTGTGTTAATGAGAATTTACTGAGATATACTGATATTACACTTGTTTTCAAAGGATTTCTGAAAACTGATTTCGAACTTATTAATTGTTGAATACTACATGGTGACTTGGTGTTTTACTGGTTTTGTGAAATTATGTATTTGTACTGTGTGTTTTGAAATTCTCAGACTGTGATTTATTTTCATTACTACTGAGTTGGCGTACTCATCATTACTCGCTGTGCCTCTGTGCACAGATCCTGGTGACGGCCAGGAGCAGTAGTTGTCTCAGTTTGTTAGCAGCAGATACGGGATTTCGAGGTAGCTGTCTAGCGTCCACAGCTTCTCCATTTCCCTTCCTTATTTAGTTTTAGTGTTTGATCCAGAGACATATATTATAGTTTTATCAGAGTTAAATTTATTTATTCTTAGATTTTCATGACTATTGACTCTAGTCTTGGGAGATTTTGTTTAGAGTTGTTAGACTATTATTGGGGCGCTAAGACTTAATTACATTATTCTATGCTATGGCTGCTGCTTATTATTAAATTGCAAAATTTTATAATTGAACAAATGCGTAGTAATAATATGGTTGGCTAGCCTAGTTCCACGATAGGCGCCATCACGGCCTGTTAGGATTTGGGGTCGTGACACGCTTGGTCCAAACACGAGGTTCGGACCAAAACCCGATCACCCATTCCCCCACGAGCCCGAATATATAATTTGTTTTGAAATCCGACCCAAAACGAGGTCAAGTTCCTAAATAATCAAAAAGCCCTAACTCAACCCAAAACCCCAATTTTCTACCTTTAATTTCATGTTTTTAGGCCTGGAATCAAATGGGTATTGATAAAAATGGAAAAAAACGAGGTTAGGATTACTTACCTATGAAGATATGGTGGATAAGCTCTTCAAAAATCGCCTAATAGGTGTGGAGAAGATGAAGCTTATGAAAAAATGGGTTTAATCCCGTAACTATTCTATTTTTGGGACTTTAAAACAACTGGGCGATTTAACTCAGTGTGTTTACGGCACGTGCTCCCCGTGGATGCGTTCGCATAAGCTTAGAACTACCAAGCCCCCCAGACCTCTATGACCCTGTGTGTTCGCGACCCAGGTGTGCGTTGGCATAGGGTCCTCTCTCTTCAGGTCCGCTTTCGCACCCTAAGGGATGCGTTCGCATAGAGCAGAGTATACCCAGACCCCCAGACCCCACATAACCCTACGCGTTCGCATTCACTTGAGTGCGTTCGCATAGGGTAATTCCCTGGACACCAGCAACAGCGCTCACACCAGATTTTTCTAAGGTTTTTGCACCCCGACACCTACCCGAAACTCACCCGAGCCCTCGGGGCTAAAAACCAAATATACACACTACCTCAAAAACATACCACGGTCTTATTCAAGTAATCAAAACACCAAAATAACATCATAAACATCGAATTAAACCTCAAAATCAATAAAACTCCTTTAAACTTCCAAAACTTCTAAATTTTCCATTTTTTATCCGAATCATGTCAAACTAAGTCCGTTTCTTACCAAATTTCACGGATAACACATATAAAACATATTGCACCTGTTACAGGCTCCGGAACCATAATACAAGCCCGACATCATAGGTTTCACATCAAATCTCATTTTCAAAAACCTTTATATTTTTCAAAAAATAATTTTTCTTCAAAAATTCATTTCTCGGACTTGTGACCTCGGAATTCGATTTCGAACATACTCCCAAGTCCCATATTTTCCTATGGACCCTCCGGGACTATCAAATCACTGGTCCGGGTCCATTTATAAAAAAATATTGACCAAAGTCAACTTTATTCAAATAATTATTATAAAATCATCATTTTATCAATTTTCCACATAACAGCTTCACCGGCTACGCGCCCGGGCTGCGCACGCACATCGAGGTAAGATAAAATGAGGCTTTCATGGAATTGGAACACATATTTAGCTAAAATTACACGGGATGATCTTTTGGGTCATCACAATCTTCATTATCAAGACGGTAATTAGAAGGGTCATTTTGTGGAGGACGAGAATAACGATCACGGGGAGGAAGGGAGGAACTAGCATGGGGACGACGGAAGGAACGCTCACGTTCAAGTTGAGCCTCTGGCGATGACTCGCGAGACTGGAAAAAGCTCCAGAAGCTAGGAGAGCTTTGAGCTGAGCTTTCATGCCATGGTACTGAGCTTGCATGCCAACGTACTGAGCATCTTTAAGATTTTCTCTTTCCTTGGCCGCTTTTAGCTCGGATGTGAGCTTTGTCACAGTCTCCCGCATAGCGGCGAGGATCTCCCCATGAAGTTTCTCGCCTTGCGAGGAAGTACCTATTCCTTGCATTCCACAGTGATAGCGATGGAACGTCTTAGTAGGAAGCCCGTATACCTTTCCCCATTTTGCACCGCCAGCAGCCTCCATCCATATTCTTTCAACATCCTCATCCGAAATTTAGATTGCCTTGCCCGACTCATTAGGTGGCTGACTGCGTATGAATTCCTCCATGTCAGCTGTGAAGAGATCCTGTAAGAAAAATTACATTGAATTAGTATTTCCAAATTTATATAAGAGTAAATCAAAATACTTAATGAAAAGTGAAAACTTACATGTACAGTCGAGGCTCGGCCCTCGTCTCACCTTTCTTGATCTGTCTCTTTCTTCTTCTTGGCAATATGAGTCTCCTTGAATAACTCATCTTGCTTCATTGGAAGCAGAACTCATCGAAGCATATAACCTCTTTAACCTAGGTATAAGAGGTAAATAATGCATCGCCTTGATAACGACCATATTCACGCTGGAAAGCCTCTTGAAACGAGGCTTGTCACAAAATGTACAACTGTTTAAAGTTGCATCATCTTTATAATATAACATGCAACCATCTTCAAAACAATCAATTTTCATTGAAAAAAGTCCTAACTTAGAAACCAATCTCTTTGCCTTATAGAAATCACCAGGTAAGTTGATATCAAGGTTAACTAGTTCACTCATAAGGTCAATGAAAGAGTCCATGGCTGCTTGAAAAATATTCCAATCATATTTTATACTTAGTAATCTAACTGTAACAGACAACTCAGAGTGCGAACTTCCTTCCCTTAATGGACGACTAGCTTCCTCTAACTGGTCAAAAAAATGTTTTGCGTCATCATTAGGAGTTTGTTCAACATTTTCATTGGGCTCACTCGCAAATTGTATCCCAAAAGCATCCGCAACCATATCATGAATTCTAGAATCACGATTTGTATTCTCCACCGACCTACTACTTTTACGCGCAAACATGTTATTAAATCTCCCATTGCTACCATCGACCTCTCCATGATTAGTTCATACAAAGTAATTCGCTATAAACCCCTTCCTATAAAGATGAAGTCTAACTTCCTCTGGTTTTCTAAACCTCATACAGTCACACCTAACACAAGGGCACGTAATTAATCCTTCACTTTGGTATGGTGGAAGTTCCATTGCATGTATAATAAAGTCATCAACCCCTTCTACAAAACCTCCCGTAATCCCCACCGATTAGGATAATTCCTATTGTACATCCAAGTACGATGTTCCATCTATACAAATAAAAAAAGAACAAATTCATATCCTAAAAAGGTTTAATTCATAGCAAAAAGGTTCAATTCATAAGTTAAATGTTCAATTCATATCCTAAACTTTCAATTTATAAACTAAAATTCCAATGCATAAACTAAAAATCCAATTCATATCCTAAAAGTTCAATTCATATCCTAAAGGCTCAATTCATATCCTAAAAGTTCAATTCATACACAAAAATTTTAATTCATAAACTAAAAGTCCAATTCATATCCTAAAATTTCAATTCATATCCACAAAAGTTCAATTCATATCCTAAAGGTTCAATTCATATCCTAAAGGCTCAATTCATATCCAAAAATTCCAATTTATAAACTAAAATTACAATACATAAACTAAAATTACAATACATAAATTAAAAGTCCAATTCATATCCTAAAATTTCAATCATAAACTAAAATTCCAATTCATATCCAAAAATTTCAATTCATATCCTAAACCCTAAATTCTAACTAAACTATCATGACAATACAAAGTATAATTCAAATATAACTAATCTAAATTCAACACTAATCAAACTAATTAGTTAATAAACTTAATTAACAAAACTAATTAGAACAATACCTAAACCCTAATCCTCAATAAAATACAATGTTCAAAGAATTGAAACACTAATTGAAATAATAAACTACAATACATCAAATATTGTAACACACACACACACACACTAGAAATAACAAAGATCAAGGTTATAATTCTAACCTTGGTTTTTTTAGGTGGAGAAGGAGAGAGAGAGGGGCGGTAGTGGTGGTGGCCGGCGAGCAGTGGGCGGCGAGGCGGCAGCGAGCAAGGGGGCAGTGGTGGCGCGGGGTGGGCGATGGGATTTGGGTGAGTGAAATAGAGAAGGAGAGCGAAAGAGAGAGTTGGGGAAATTTTGGGGAAGGAAATAAGAGAAATGGTGTGGGAGTGGGAGTGGG
>ML402749.1:1216-15578 GCA_005239525.1 Nicotiana knightiana
GTGATTGGGTGGCATTGAAAATAGGGTCGTAATTTTCTAGATGCCATTATTAAAGCTAAGGCTAACTTTTCCAGGTGTGGATATCTAGTCTCAGCACCTAGCAAAGTTTTACTTAAATAATAGACAGGTGATTGTTTACCTTTTTCTTCTCTTACCAATACTGCACTTACAGCAATTTCTGAGACAGCCAGGTATATGTACAATCTTTCCCCTTCTTTTGGCTTTGAAAGCAGTGGTGGTTTTGATAGATAAATCTTTAGGTTCTTGAGGGCTTGCTGACATTCTTCAGTCCATTCGAAATGATTCTGCTTTTTGAGAACTGAGAAGAATTTAAAATTTTTTTCGGAAGATTTAAAAATAACCTACCCAAAGCTGCTATTCTCCCTGTCAGTCTTTGAACTTCCTTTTTATTTGTTAAAATAATCAGGTATTTCCTCTATGGCTTTAATTTGAGTGGGATTTACCTCTATTTCTCTGTTTGATACAAGAAAACCCAAAAAATTGCCTGATTGCGCTCCAAAAGCACATATCTCTGGATTTAACTTCATATTATAGCTGCGTAAAATATCAAAAGCAGTAGAGAGATGCTGGAAATGGTCTTGTGCTTGTGTTGATTTTACCAGCATGTCATCAATGTAAACCTCCATCGTTTTTCCCAGATGGAACATCTTGGTCACTAGCCTTTGATAGGTGGCTCCGGCGTTTTTTAGGCCAAAAGGCATGACTTTATAACAATAAGTCCCCCTGTTCGTGATAAAGGAGGTTTTTTCCTCGTCTAAAGGATCCATTTTAATCTGATTATAACCAGAATATGCATCTAGAAAGCTTAATAATTCATGACCTGCGGTGGCATCAATCATTTGATCTATATGAGGCAATGGGAATGAATCTTTGGGGCATGCTTTGTTTAANACAAAGCAGTCTGCGTTAGCCTTTAACTAATCAATCAACTTACCTCTTCGAGCGGGGTCTAGCCTCGTGCCTATATACACTTTCTTCTTAGGCTTTTGTTCGGATAATGGAACAGCTTCGAGCTCTTCCGTAGTTGTTTTGATGTGCTCATCTTCCTTCGGTTCACGAATGACGTCCGGTCTGGAATTTGTTTCTGTGTAGATAGTATACCTTCTGTGGTAACTTGATTTTCCTTCTCGTAAGTATTTTCTTTCGTACCTGTTTCAGCAATAGAACCTTTCGTACCTATTTGGGTAGTAATTTCTTCCATGCTTGTTTGGGATGTGTTACATGCTTGGGAAATTCCCCTATCTCATAATTCTTCCACCTCTATTTTCTTGTTGTAGTGTACCACAAAGTTTATATTTCTTGCGGTCTGCTGATCTCCTTTGATTTGTTGAATCCCCCATTCAGAGGGAAATTTAATTACCTAATGCAANGATATGGCTTGTGCTTTTGGGATTACTTGATTCCCCAGTATCATTTCTTCCACGACTCTTAGCAATATGATATTGACTGAACTGCCTGGATCAATCAACACTCTTTTTACGTTGGTGTCATGAATAAGTAATGATATTACCAGAGCATCGTTGTGCGGAAGCATTAATCCGCTGATATTTGCATCATCGAAGGTTATATCATCTTCTCCACGANCATTTTGGAGAAGGAGGATTTGGTGGCTCTTTCCTGTTCCTCATATATGCTTGTTTACCTTTATCACTAAAAAATTCTGTTAAATAGCCCCGTTTTAACAATTTTCTACTTCACCTTGTAAGAATCTGCAATCTGCAGTTTTGTGCCCATGATCGTTGTGAAATTCACACCAGTGATCTGGGTTTCTTCTACTTGGATTTGACCGCATCTCTTTGGGCCACTTAACCTTGTCTCCCATGTTCCTCAATATTGAGACAAGTTCAGTAGTACTTACATTAAAGGTATGATCCCCAATTTGAGTACTACCTCTAGGTCGTTCATCTCGATCTTTTCTGGATCTAGACGAGGATGAGACTACGTCTCTTCCTTGTGGTCTATAGTCTGACCTAGTGTTTTCGAACCTGGGGCGGATATCGCGTCCCGAGGGTCCTAAGTAAGGATCGTACCTGTTTTTACCTGATCTTCTATCTGATTCAGGACGTCTGGATCTGGAATGATCTTCATCTCTCGAACGAGCAATGATATCTTCTTCTATTCTGAGTTTAGTACTGTACCTGTTATATACATCGTTCCATGTTGTAGCGGGGAATTCTCTTAGACTCGCCTTAAGTCGCCTCGTGGCTTCTGAGCTTTTATCGTTCAGGTTGCTTGCAAATTCCATGGCTGCCCAATTATCAAGCACCCTGGGTAACTGCATTCTTTCTCGTTGAAACCTGTCTACAAACTCACGGAGTAGTTCCGTGTCTCCTTGTTTTATTTTGAATATGTCTTCCATTCTCTTCTCAACTTTTTGTGCACCAGAGTGTGCTTTTATAAACGAATCTGCAAGCTCAGCAAAAGAGTCAATAGAATTTTCAGGGAGAAGAGAATACCAGGTTAGGGCCCCTTTGGTAAGTGTTTCCCCAAATTTTTTGACAAGGACTGATTCAATCTCTTGTTTCGTTAAGTCGTTGCCTTTTACCCCAGTAGTGAAAGCAGTCACATGGTCGCGTGGGTCAGTTGTTCCATCATATTTGGGAACGTCAGGCATTTTAAACTTCTTGGGTATAGGCAAGGGTGCCGCACTAGGCTTCCAAGGTTATTGAGAATATCTATCAACATCGATGCCTTTGATGATAGGTGGTACTCCAGGAATTTGTTCGATGCGATCGTTCTGCTCCTTCATCTGTTTCTGCATGGTTAGCAGTAAATTTTGTAATTCTGAGTTATTAGATATACCTGGTCTCGTTTCGAGAGATTCATTAGGAGTATCTCCTCTTCCTGAGTTTGCCAACCCAGATTGAGGATTTTCCATGGTGATGGTGTTATTGGGGGGTGGCGTCGGCGGTGTAGGTAGCGCAGCCGGTAAGCCTCTCGCAAATTCTTGCAAAACTTGGCTCACATACTCTGCAATCATTTGCTTTACACGATCTTGTTCCATAGTTTGATTATTATCACCATTCTTGTTATTGGATCTTTCTGGGGATTGTTCCCTCGAACCACGTGGGGTTCCTGAAGGCGATGGAACTGGGGTTCCACTCCTGTTTGCTGGTTGTTATCGTTGGGGTTTGACATAATTCAGAGGATCTCACTTGAAAATTAAACAAAGATTATCAGTCTTCCCGGTAAGAGAACCAATTTGTTTAACCAAAGAATTAGATCCTTTGACTAAAGCTTATTTTTGAGATGCATACGGGTTACTAATAATCTAGATAATGGAGAAAAAAAAATAATAGACAATATTGCAAAAATAAAAGATCGAAGTTGATTGTATTCGAGAATCAGATGCCTTTACAAGCTGTATTCCCCTCCCTTATATAGGAGATTCTTACAACGTACGACTCTTGCTATGGTTACTCATTAATAAATAATTATGACACTAATGAGGCGTTACAAAGGATAACAGTAATTGGGGTTCAGTTACATAACGTTCGAGTAATTAATTGTGGGTCCTTGAATGTGCTCGTAGCTTTGTCTAGATTCATTCTGACCGTGCCTCTCTCCCGTTTTGATCATGTTGAGTTTCCCGTGGCTGATAACTTCATGGGTTTACTGAACCATGCCTCTTTGTACCGTATATCTTCAAGTGGTCACGTCCAGCTATCGCGTTTTCCTGTGTCCACGTGACTGGCTGAGTCTTCAAAAGTTGGCTTACATGTGAAACTCTTTTTTACCAATACAATGGGATGCAGGTGTTGTTGTGTCATTCTAAAGTTATAGTTCAGTAGTATAGGTGAGTGGTTAGATACTCCAGGATTCAAGAACTCTGCTTCAATATGACCATAGCTCATTAGCCAACTATAATTCCCAATTGCCCAATCTATCTTACTGTATACTCTTGCATTTTCATCTCTCTTAGTACACCAAGTATAATACCACTCTGTGCTTCTCAAGGGAGTGAATTGAAGTCGATCTAGGAATTCCTTAAAGCCTTGTACCTCTGCCTGTGTTATAGAGGCTCCAATTCTATCATCTTCATGCAATACATTGTTGAAATCTCCACTAATCAGCCATTCAGTTGTAATGTTAGCTCCTAAGATAGCAAGCTTATCCCATAACTGTTGTCTTGGAAGCAGTTCATTATATGCATAAATCACAGTGAGTATCCATCTTTTATGAATGTTAGGGTCTTCTACATCCAGTATTTGGAGCTGAACATGAGGTTTCCACAATAGCCAAATATGACCATTATAAGCTTGGTCATAATCATAGTGTGCTCTCCAGTCCCTTGCTATTTTCTGTGTAATTCTTATAGATTTATTCACTTTAACCCTTGTCTCAACTATTCCCATTAACTCTACTTTATACTTTTTCAAAAAGAGAGTCATCTCTTTCTGTTTAAAGGAGAATTTTCTGTGAATTACCTTTCTATTTTCTGTGAATTACCTTTTTCTTAGCCACAAATTTTGCTTTCTCGTACGACACAGTGTTTTGATATATTTTATTCATACTATTTACCGTACATGTTATTTCTAATCCAATGGGTCACTAGACTGAGCTTGACATCAAAGACAGAGAAAAGCGTATAAGCGCGAAGAAGGGAAATTGCCTGGGAAAACAATCCCAAGGGAAGCTTCTCGCTAGTGCTTTGCTCCACCACTGAACATTGCATTGCTATGGTCAATGAAGAAATATCTCTTCCTGTTTCTTTGTTTGTCCATTCAGATAGAAAGAAAATTAGACCTCGAAGAGCCCTTCTTTACTTTACTACCTTAGGGGGTGGGTTGGGGGTGGGGGTGGGGGGTAGGTAAAATATTATTTCTATAGGCACCTTATTCCTCACTCTAGAACGGGATGCACTTCACGAATAATTACTATCAATTAAGTTGGTTTAAAATTGAAATCAACAGAGTTACATAAAATTATAAACAAGTTTTCACCTTTTCGGTCAGTTGCCCTATCCACATGTTATGCCTTGCACTTCAAGGGACTCTGATCGAGTGTTTATATCAAATCACAGTAATTCACTACAATTAAGTTATTTAATGAGGTAAAAATACATATTAATTAACCATAGTTAAGCGCTAGATGTGTCTTTGCAACACAGTGTGAATAAATTTTTACCATTCTGAAGTGCTAATTCAGCAATTTGTCCTCTCCTCTTCCTCTTTGTCAGGTTAGAAGCTTGTTATCTATAGCGGGAAAGAAAAGAAGAAAACCCTAGAAGGGTTGAGAGAAAGAGAGAGGCGAGTGAGTCGGTCAAAACGTAATTAACCAAAATTAATTTCATTATTGTGTAAAGACTATTTATATTTACAAGTGTAAAAGAAGAAAAATAACTGTAACAATATTTACATATTAAAGTACAACAGATGTGGGATAAGATTTATAAAGGTCCTTCTGCTTCCCTTTATCCGATTGGGCATGTGTCAATTGGGCCTGAGATGTATCTGGGCTAACCCCCCTCCTCCCAAGCTTGAGGGTGAAAGCACATCAAGCTTGCAAAGTAAATCATGATGAACCTGACCAGGAAGAGCCTTGGTCATGATGTCTGCCAACTGGTTGGTGTTGGGGATAAAATGCAAGGAAATCATACCAGCCTGCAAGCAAGTGCGCGCATAATGTCAATCTCAATGTGTTTGGTGCACTCGTGAAATACCGGGTTCTTGGAAATATGAAGTGTTGCTTGGTTGACACAATAGATTGGAACTGGACTGGAGATAGACAAACCAAGGTCATGCAGCAGCCTGAGTAACCAAGAATCCTTAGCTGAAACTTTGCGGAATTATCTGTATTCAATTTCAGTTGAAGACAAGGAGATAATGGGCTGCTTTTTGCTTTTCCAAGTAATGGGGTTGCCACCAAGAATAATGTAATATCTAGTGAGAGATTTGCGAGACATGGTACATGAAACCAATCAGAGTCAGAGTAGGATGTGAGAGACAAACCAGAGGAGCTGGAGAGGAGCACACCTTGAGCTCGATCATTAAGCAAATACCTAAGAACATGTAAGGCTGCCAACATGTGGGGCACTTGAGGCTTTTGAAGAAACTGACTTAAATTTTGAATGGAGAAGGAGCTATCAGGCCTAGTATGTTGCAAAACGTTAAGCTTCCCAATCAATCTCCTATACAAGCTAGGATCCGAAACAGGCTCCCTCATGTCTAACACTAGTTTCACAGAAGGGTCCGAAAGGGTCATGACAGGAGAGAAATGTTGACAATGAAATTTAGACAAGAGGTCATAAGTGTACTTGTGTTGTCTCATCACATAACCTTGAGGAAGAAGAGATATTTCTAAACCTAGAAAGTAGTGAATTAAGCCTAGGTCCTTGATTTTGAATTGAGCATCCAAGAAGGACTTCAAAGAGTTCATCTCAAGATCATCATTACCAGCTAGCAAAATGTCATCAACATAGACACAATGAGAGAATCATAGGAGACCTTGGTGAATAAAGAATAATCATTCATGCTTGAAATGTAGCCACTGGATTGCAAAGCTTCCGACAGTTTTGAAAATCACTATCTAGAAGCTTGACTAAGGCCATAGAGTGACTTCTTGAGTCTACAAACCAGGGGAGAAGAAGAAGAAGGGGCATTCACATCAAGACCAGGTGGAACCTTCATATAAACCTCTTCTTGGAGATCCCCATGAAGGAAAGCATTATTCACATCAAGTTGAAAAATAGTCCAGCCCCATTTAGCAGCTAAAGTGAGTAAGCACTTGATAGTGGTTAACTTGACAATAGGGGAAAAAGTTTCAGTAAAGTCAATGCCCTCCTTTTGAGCATCACCTCTAATGACTAACCCGATCTTATACCTCTCAATAAAACCATCAGCCCTTTTTTTGATTTTGTAAAGCCACTTACAACGAATAGCTTTCTTGTGAGGAGGTTGGGGGATAATATCCCAAATCTGGTTTGCCTCAAGGGCTTGGAATTCCTTTAGCATGGCCTCCTGCCAAGAAGGATGTGAGGCAGCCTGCTGGTAGAACTAGGACTCATTCATGTGTATGTCAATAGAAGATGTACGAAGGAAATTAGAGGAAGAAACAAAAGAACATACATAGTGTTTGAGATAGGAAGGTTGGTGGACTTCTCTGGTGGATTTCGAGGATAAGAGATGACAGAAGGAGAAACAGAAAGAGGTGTAGAAGAAGGAAGGGAGGGAACATGAGAGTCTGGGGATGCAGAAACAACAGGAGTATGAGAAGGTGAAAGAAATGATGGAACATGAGAGTCTTGGGAGGCAAAAACAACAACAGTATGAGAAGGTGAAGGAAATGAGGTTGCAGAATCCACAAAATATGATATGGAATGATAGGGAAAGACAGAAGAATGATAAGATTTATAGGGAAATATGTTCATGGAAATCACATCCCTAGAAAAGAAAATGGAATGAGTGGTGAGGTTAAGAAGCTTGTAACCCTTTTTGCCAAAGGGGTACCCCAAGAATATAGAAGAAATTGTTCTTGCCTGGAATTTATCTCTGCCAAACTTAGGTGAAGTAGTAAAGCATAAACATCCAAAAGATTTCAGGTGAGCACAAAGTGGAGGAAGGCCATGAAGTTTTTCATAAGTAGAAAGATTCTTCAAAACAACAGAAGGAATTCTATTTATGAGGTAAGTGGCAATTAGAACACAGTCACCCCAATATTTAAGGGGAATGTTAGATTGAAAAAGAAGAGCCTTGGATACTTCCAATAAGTGTTTGTGTTTTCTTTCAACCACCCCATTTTGCTGAGGGCTGTGTGGGATAGTGGTCTGATGGAGAATGCCTTGGCTTGAGAAGAACTTGGTGGCTTCAGAACTACCACCAAGTTCAAAGGCATTGTCAAACCTAAAGGTTTGAACAGATGAGTGGAAGTGAACTTTGACCATGACACTAAAAGTTTTAGGTACAAAAAGAGCATTCTCTTGCAAGAAAGAATGTGAGTCCATGTGGTTATAGTATAATCATCAACTAAAGTTGAAAATATTTGAAGCCACTATAAGTTCTAGTGTTATATGGACCCCAAATGTCAATGTGTACTAATTGAAAAGGAGCAGAAGAGTGTATAACACATTCAGAAAAAGGTAATCTCTGTTGTCTTGCTAGTGGACAAACATGGCACATAAAATTTTGCTTGGAAGATACTTTATCAGACAAGAAAGGAATAGTTTTCATTTTATGATAAGGCATGTGTCCTAATCTTTGATGCCAAAACAAGTCCAATTTATTAAGAAAATGTGATTGATTACAATCATGAGTACCATTAACATGTGTAATAACATGGCTAGACTTATCAGATACAATTGAAACAGAATTTGGTAAAGTAATAGAAGAAGACATTCATAGAACCAGATGGAATAGGGAAGAGGTCAGCATCTGGATGGAGATAGTACAACATACCTGCAGCTTTACCAATTTCTAGTGGCCTCTTCAGAGAAGGGCCCTGTAAAGAACAAACTATTTTGGTAAAAAGTATTGAACAATGTAGCTGATAGATAAACTGATGAACTGATATTAAATTGAAGTGAAAGGATGGCACAAGAAGAACGTGAAGTAAAATGATATCATGTCCAAGATACAAAGATCCAGTTGGTACAACTTTAGCTTTATATCTATTAGGTAAAGTGACAAGAAAAGGCTCGATTAATGGTTGAACATTAAAAAGAAGATGTTTGTGTGGAGTCATGTGATTAGTAGCACCTGTATCTAAGATCCAAAGATTGACACCTAATTGAGATGATTCACACACATGAGAATCCTCAGATTCTACTGCATATCGACTAAACAAACATGCAAAGTGTGCAAAAGCAGAATGATCTACATTGGAGGCATCAGGTGTGGAAGTATTAGACATCTGAGCTTGTTGGGAAAAGGTCAACTGATGTTGATACTACTCCTTGGTGAATCCATGGGATGAGTTATCAACATGTTGAGAAGTGGAAGTGACAGCAGTGGTGGATGGACTTTCAGTCTGGACACAAGAATCATACCTTTTATGCACACACTATACTTCCTAGGACCCACTTATGATATTACAGTGAAATTGTTGTTATTGTAAATCTTAAGTGTATATATATATATATGATCACCTTCTTATGCCCATCAATTGTATTTATCGATTTTTTCCTTTTTTATTGACATTTTTTCATTTTTATTCCCTTTTATCTATTTTGTGCCATTTATATGCTTTGAATATATTACTGAAGAAAAGAAGCCTTCCTCTCATCTCTCTTTCTTCTTCTGTAGTTGATTCTCAATTCTCTCAAATTTTCCACCTTCTCACGTGATTGTCCAATTGCTGATTTGTACCTTTTAACTAACTGAAGATTATTGCTGAGATTTTGAGTTAATTAACTTGTATTATTATTGTTAGTATTTTAGTATTTTAAAATCAAAATAAAATATGTCATAACTCTCACTACTCCATGATGTAGGAAATGGCCATAACTCTCATAACCCCGCCAGGGACGTGCGCATAAATTGTTGTAAGTGGTATCGAAATTTATAGTAGAAGTGGAATATGACTTTGATTATATACTTTTAGACAAAACATAGCCTTAGTCTATTGATTTTGTTGAGTCTAGAAAATATCGTGAGTTCAATTCTACTTCATCATAATTTTTAACCACTCTTTCAAATATTTGCAAAAAAATATGTGCTACTTGAGGTTTGAACCTTAGACCTCTTAGAGCAAGATCAAGCACATAACCAACAAACCAAGATAAAATATATGTTGAGTAGTATTATTTTTTTCTAATTATCCATTTTCATACAGTATTAATACATATATTTAGTAAAAAATTTCGATGAAGTGGTATCGCATGACACCGCTACGGTAAGCGTGCATCCGCCCCTTACTCCCACTACTCCTTGATATAGAAAATGGTCATAACTCTTTTGTAACTCTTCTCACATGTTCTACCTCTAATTACACATTAATTATCCCATGTTCTCCATGATTTTATAACTTATTACCCCACTTTCTTTCAATTTAATTCAAGGAAGAATTCCTACACCTATAAATAGGAGTCTTTCTTCCATAATGTGGTGTAAAAAAAATAATTGTAGAGTGTTTCAGTAAAGTGAGATTAAAGTTGTGAAAAAAGAAGAAGAGAGTTTTTACTTTTGAAGAAGGTGTTCATCTTGGTGGAGCTTTGAATTCAACAACTTGTCCAGAGTTTGTTCGAGTCATACGACTTGATTGAGCTGTTGTATCCTGGGGGAGACAAGTCAGGAGGATTACTGCTGGATCAGTGAAGACTTTGCTGCAGTGGGCTTGAATCTCTTTAAAGAGAGCGAGATATCCGCGCCTCAGCCTATAGATATTTTATTTTCTTCATTTTATTTTTCAATTGTATTTGTATTTTCACCTGTATTTTTATTTTTATTTTTCTTTTATTAGGTGGGGACGACCTCGAACCTCTTGTGTGTTTATTTATTTATTTATTTTGTATTTTTTTACCTCAATTTGAATATTTTAAAAGCCAACTTGATCATGTACGCAACTTTACTAGCTACAGGACTCGGGGAATGCCTAGCACCTTCTCCCCGAGTCAAATGAACCCTTTTACCTGAATCTCCGGTGCAATCTGTTTTAGAATCTAAACGTGTTTCAAAATAATAAATCACTAAAAATGATGACCTGACACATCGAAACCAAATGTCCGGTGGTGACTCTGAAAATCTTTTGAACACAAATTTTTGTCACTTTCAATTTGAAAACTCTTTTGAGCTTTACAAAATCTTTTTATTCTTTGAAAATGGGTTAGTGAGGAAAAAAAGAGGGGTGTGACAGCTTGATCATTAGTCAAAATGGATTTTTCTACTATAGTAACTCCATTGGCAACTATAGAGGCAAGTCTATCATTTTGGGCAGCAAAAAGTGTTGGTGTAGTTTCCATTTCCAGGGCCTTCTCAGTTCTCGTTTGTTTAACCTTCCTATATTGTATTGATCCCGCTTGATCCATTCGTAAGTTGTTGATAAAAAAACTAGTGGCGAGTCAAAAACAGTTGGTGTCATAGTCCGTGCCATCGAACAACCTTCCTTGGCCAATCTATCTGCCATCACATTCTCCTCTATGTAGATATGTGTGATTGTTACATTATGCAGCCAGTCCAGGAGGTGCCTGCAGAGAGATAATATTAGTGTAATGCATGTGGTTATCGTTCCTGTCACGATCCATTTTTTCCTCTCTGAAAGACGTCGTGATGGCACCTAGTCGATACGATTAGGTAGGCCTATTAACATTGAAATAACAAAAAGTAAAGAGTATAAAGGAACAACTAAGCATAAAAAATGGCTATATAAAGGTAAAATGCCACTTGGCATATACAAGTAAAACCAATTTGCCAATTTATATACAACACTTCCCAAAACTCGGTACCATGAGTCACAAGCTCTACGAAATCTATCTAACAGTTTGCTATAGAAAGAGTCTAAGAAGTACATGAGGGAAACAAAGTAAAGGATAAAGGGGTACTCTGAGGATCTGCGAACGCGTGCAGATATACCTTGAAGTCTCCGGTGGCTGCTGCTGGACTACTACTAAGGCGGACGAGAGGTGCCTGGATCTGCACACGAAAACATGTGCAGGAAGGGCGTGAGTACACCACAATGGTACCCAGTAAGTGCCAAGCCTAACCTCGGTCGAGTAGTGACGATGTCAGGTCTGGGCCCTACCAATATAAATATAATGAAATAAGACAGTACAAACAAATACGAAAATCTACAGGAATAGAATTCAAGGAAAGCCATCAGCTCAAAACACAGTAATAACAACAGGGGATCTCCCGAGATACCGTCCCGTAGTCCCAAACGTAAATGTGCAGGGGATATCCCGGAATACCATTTCGTAGTACCAAAGTAAATATGCAGTGCTGGGGGATCTCCCGGAATACCGTTCCGTAGTCCCAAAGGAAATATACAGTACAGGGGGATCTCCCGGAATACCGTTCCGTTTTCCGTAATCCCAAAGTAAATATGCAGATCAACTAATAAAAGCAATAGTTACAGCAAGAAACCTACAGTTTAGGCTAAGTTCAAACAAAAGAAAAATGGGAATTTCACTAAACATGTTGCATAGAGTTCAAATAGACAGACAAAACACGTAGACAAGCTTTTCTATTCTAAACAAGGTAGTTAAATATGCTAGTGTAGTCTAAACAAGGAAAAACAAATTATGATTTAGTGAAAAATGGAGTTTTACAACAAATAACCCGTGTACGAACTCGTCACCTCATGTACACGGCGCTCATATATATCAAACAATACCAAAATCCTAAGGGGAGTTCCCCCACACAAGGTTAGGAAAGCCACTTACCTCGAACCAAGCTCAAATCAATCTGAAATCACACTCTTGCCACGAGTATCCAACTCTGAGTGGCCAAAATCTAATCAAATCAATTACATAACATAAATATAGCTACAAGTAACTAGTCTAGCTAATGAAATCAAAGCTAAGGCAAGAAAATAGAAAAATGCCCAAAAAGCCTCCCTGGGCCCACGTCTCGGAATCGGGTAAAAGTTACCAATTAAGAACACACATTCAAATCTAACGCCCAAATCCCTCTCAAAAAGCGAAAATTTGACTGGGGAACTTTTCCTCCAATTTCCCAACTTTCACCCTCAAATTCCTTAATTTAATGAAGAAAATGACTATGGATTAATGAAATATGATCAAAATAGGATTAGGAATCGTTACCCAATGTTTTCCTCTTCAAAACCCTCGAAAAATCGCCTTCCTCCGAGCTCAAAATCGAATTTGTGTGAAATGAGCAACAACCCTCGATTCTGCCCCTTTTCTGCCCAGCGATTCCGCATCTGCAGACCTATTTTTGCACCTGCAACGCCGCACCTGCGGAATATCCCTCACATGTGAGAAAATGACTTAAAGTCCAAAACTCCGCTTCTACAGACAAGGGCACGCACCTGCGTGCTCGCTTTTGCGCTCCCTCATCCGCATCTGCGAATGCGCAGATGCGGCTCCCTTCTCGCACCTGCTCTCACAGACCAACTTGACCAAAATTGCACCTGCGATCTTCCTTCCGCACGTGCGAATCCGCACCTACGTTCTCCCCTCCGCAGGTGCGAAAGAAACCAGCAATTTTTCAACAATTTTCCTAAGTCCAATTTTCATCCGTTAAGCATCTGAAACACACTCGAAGCCCCTGGGACATCAACCAAACATACCAACCAATCCTAAAACATGATACGAACTCAGTAGATCCTTCAAACCATATCTAACAACATCTAAAACACGAATTATGCATGGATTCAAGCCTAATGAACTTTGAAATTTCCAAATTCTACAAACGACGTCGAAATATATCAATTCTCGTCTGAATGACCTCAAATTTTACACACAAGTCAAAAATTAGACTACAAACCTACTCCCACATCCAAAACTCCATTTCGAGCTTGATATCAAAATTTCCACTGCCGACCAAAATCGCCAAAAATTCCAACTTTCGCCAATTCAAGCCTCAATCTACTACGGACCTCCAAATCACATTCCGGGCGCGCTCCTAGGTCCAAAATCACTTAACGGAGCTAACGGTATCATCAAAATTCAAATCCAAGGTGGTTACACACAAGTCAACATACGGTCAACTTTTCCAACTTAAGCTCCCAAATAAGAGACAAAGTGTCTCAATTCATTTCAAAAACCAATATGAACCCTCCTGGAAACTCAAAATAGCAGAATAAAATACGGGGAAAGCAGTTAATAGGGGTTCGGGGCTCTAACTCTCAAAACGACCAGCCGGGTCGTTACATCCTCCCCCTTTTAAAATAATCGTTCGTCCTCGAATGAGTATAAAGACATACCTGAAGCTGTGAAAAAAATGAGGATAATGACTGCGCATATCCCGCTCGGTCTCCTAAGTTGCCTCCTCAACCAGCTAACCCCTCTACTGAACCTTCACTGAAGCAATGTTCTTTGACCTGAGCTTTCTGACCTACCTATCCAAAATAGCCATTGGCTCCTCAACATAAGATAGATCTCGCTCTCCAATCCACTGAGGCCCGACACCACCTATCATACAGAGTCGCATACGGTGCCATCTGAATGTTGGAATGATAGTTGTTATTGTAAGAAAACTCCGCAAGTGGAAGGAACTGGTCTCATGACCCTCCAAACTCCATTACACAAGCACATAGCATATCCCCTAGAATCTGAATCGTGCGCTCGGACTGCCCGTCCATCTAAGGGTGAAAGGCTGTGCTCAGATCCACCCTAGTACCCAACTCCTGTTGTACGTCTCTCCAGAACCATGATGTGAACTGTGTACCTGATGTGTGGCTAGAATTCGTGATTTTAAGCATTATATACCTCGCATTTTATGTGCTT
>ML402750.1:8473-26145 GCA_005239525.1 Nicotiana knightiana
CACTTGCTGTGCATTTTATTGCACAGGTACTTTCATAGCAATGTGGAGGATTCGGAGACTTAGGCGAGCTGCATCATCCGGAGGCGATCCGCAGCTGACAGAGTCTCCCTCGTACTGTATTTATTTTCATTTTGAAATTCCTTGTCCAACTTGTATTTTGGACAAGCTTTGTAATGATTGTATAAATTCTTAGAAACTGCTCATGCACTTGTGACACCGGGTTCTGGGATGCGTTGGGATATATTTTCCAAAGTGTAATATTTAAACTATTGTTTTACTTCACAAATTTTATTTAGTTAACATGTAATAAAGTGAAAGGAAATGCTTTTCATAAATGTTAAAACAGGAAAATTATTTTTACTTAATTAATGATTGGCTTACCTGACAATGATGTCCGACGCCATCACGACCTTAGGGATTTTGGGTCGTGACAACATGGTATCAGAGCGCTANAGTTAATATGACGTGATTTGATAGGTTTCGACATCGTATGTGGAAGTTTGAAAGTTCTAAGTTCATTAAGCTTGAATCGGGCTGCGATTCGTTAGTAATTTGTATATTTGAGTTAGTAACGCTATGGGTAGAATATATCTTCGAGAAATTTCGGATTCCGAGCACGTGGGCCCGAGGGCCCGAGGGCATTTGGTCATTTCACCGAGCGGAGTTGGGGCATTATATAATTTGGAATTGTTGCAAATATTAGAGNATTCGAGAGGCTACATGAGTGTTAAGAGTACTTCCCTTCTTGATTACTCATCATGCATTAGATTCCCTTATGGCTTATGCCTAAGTTTATTCTTACTCAATCTTACGCGTCGCGAAGCGCTTGTTATGAATCAGGAATTTGAGGAATTGAAATGGTGCTAGAGATGTAATTCGAGATGTTTCCATGTATAATTGGTCAGGGTTGTTGCTATGGTCCTGCAAAAGAATAATATGTTGTTTCAGCTCAGTAGCTGTGAATCTGAGAGCCTTAAGGCTATGCTCAGGTAGCGATGATGCTTGCGATTGGTTGTCGCGCGATGTCGATATGATGATAGAATGCTTGCCCGTATGTTGGGAGTGATGAATGGTTTGAAGGGAAGTCTTCTCAGAGTGTGATTTCGAGATTTTGGTATTTTAGTTCCGGCAGAGGGAAGGCATTTTTTGTTTGGGGTCAATAAAGTAGTTAGGCTTGGTGTCTTCAAGTGAGGTTGGATATGCACCTGTGACTTGAAGTCGTCGTCATTGATCGAATAAAATGTGTTAAGTTTGTCGGTGCTATGGTTTCTTCGGTTGCGTGGGGTTAGAGTATTGCGAAGAAGTATTGAAGAATGCGGTTGTCATAGATTGATCCTGAAGTGAGGCTAGGTGGTGGTTCCATTTCTAGGAGGCCAGGTGTAAGAAGCGGNGTGGATTGTTGAGTGTGCATGTCTGCATGTGACCGCTTCGCAATTTACATTCCGCGAGCAGAGTGTTATACCCCTCACTCTCATGGGAGCGGGCCGTACGCCAGGGGAGATTGAAAGAAATATTATGGTTCGGGCCGTTCGACCCTCGGCAGTTCACATAGATGATTATTATGATGGCTCAGGACGGTTGACCTTATCCCGTATGCGCTGCTAAATTGTTAAATATTTTTTCATGATTTTGAAGTGATAAGATATTTGGGGGAAAATAAAGAAGAAATTGTGGATTTATNTGAGCAGTTGCAAAGTGGGGGGAGCGGCAACATAGCTTGGAATTTAAAGATATTATCGCGCATGTAATGGATGTGCGGACGGACTAGTAAAGTTGGTAAAAAAAGTAGGGCGTAGGATGGGGTATTGAAGTCGTAGATAGCGTGCATTTCAGCACCGTTGGAAGGTGTCTGGGGGTGATTTCCACATGTGGGTTATCTCCTGTGAATGAGTTAGCGGTGGCATGGTTGGCAAGTTGCTATGAGAGGTTCTAGTGGCTATTCGGTAGGAGGCAGAATGTGTGAATGATGCTAGAGAATTTGAGCATTTAGGGAGTGCTAGCGAGAGAATTTGGAGGAATTGGACGGATTGGTTGAGCAAGATCGTGTTATCAAAGGAGATAGGATATCGGCAGGGTCTAGAGTGGTGCAAGGTGTAGCTTCAGGCTAAGTGGGGGAGTCCCACCATCTACAATTGGGTTGTAGGGTTATCTTCTAATAGGGTTGCGGATTGTCGGCGTGTTGACAAGTTATTTCAGCTAAGGGAAAGAAGTAAAATGGTGATTGTGCATGGGATTTGATGAATGTGTGCAAAAGTTGGCCCTGTGGGGCCAGGGTTAGGCTTTGGAAGATTCAGAATTTTGCTTAAGGCATAGGGGTTTTGTCAGGGTAGTGACTCGGTCACATGCTTCAAGGGAAAAGGTGTTCAGGTGCTACAAGAGCCTTGGAGTTGATTGTATTCGGGGCCATTCAGAGTGGGTGACTCTCAATATCGGTCCTAGTGAATTCAAAAGTTAAGAATGCGGCATTTAAGGGTTCCAGGCAGCAGTATGATCGAGAATCGAGCTTTTGCAGAGTAAATTCTGAGAAAAAGAAGGATGGTTGGAATGTTCTATTACATGTTTCAGCATGCAGGATAGTATTGGAGGAGTGGGAGAAATAAGCTCCGGATTGTAGAAAGATGATCAGGATGGTATGAGACGAGTTGCGGGATTTAGGCAGCATAATCTCGTGAATCAAGGTCACTCGGGATGAGTGAGGGTTGAGCTTGCTATGAGTTGAAGGAAGTTGCTATTATTCCTGAAGTAATTGAAGATGATTAAAAGAAGATAGATTGATTAGCCATGGTTGAAATGGCACATTTACGGCAGTGATCAGTTCCTTCGATGTGATTAAGTTATGCATGTGGTTTGTGCCGGTGTATTCGGGGCTTGTCGGCCATTGTGATGGATTTCATGTGGGAGAATTTGAGTGCTATGGCTTGTCAGGTGTAGGCGGATCCCGGAAGGGTTATGGTGGTATAGGCTACTACTTAAGGATTTGCATGTTAAGTGATTGTGGGAATTCACTCGTGTGTTGAGATGGTACTCTTGAATTGAGTTAAGTAAAAGGTTTCTATATGATGAAGTGTTCACCCTATTGGTGGTTCAGAAGTTGTGATGGAATTCTTGCGCTACCTCAGATTGACATGTTAGGTGCGGTAAGCAGTATGTAACTGGGAGTGAGAATCGAGATTGCTATTCGGTGTTGATAAGGGTGTCATGAGCTCGGAAGAGCAAGAAGGAGTGATTTGAAAGTTCAGAGTAGGCTGGTGTTATCTTCAGTGTCACCTGAGATTGATATTTGGTGGACGAGGCTTTGTACCCTAGTCATGGGTTCTTGATGTGTCTTGTTGCCTTGTGTGGAAGGTCGTGGAAGCATGACCGCGAAAATATTGTGTAAGTATGACATGTAGTCACTTGATGGATTGAATATTTGGACTGAGGATAAAGAAGTGCAATGTTGTTTATTTGAGAAGTTAAGCCTGAGAGGCGTTCAGTTCATTTGGTTGTGGGTTGTGGGGTGTTTGTCCCGGCTACGATGGTTGTTCTCGCGTATTATGAGAGAAAGTGGGTTAATGTGGACCCAGGTAAAGCTATTAGCTTAGTGTGGTGCGAGCAAGGTAGACTCGATGTTTGTGGATGGATTTAAATATGATTATAGGCTCCGTATGAGCCAGGCATGTTTATTGCAGTAGGCGCTTTTCATGGAGAGGTATTAGAACAACAGGTGTTGCTCCGTCTTCGTCAAATTCAGGTGATCTTATGACTGTGCCGTGTGAGTTGTGAAACGGCTTGATAATTTCCTATGTGTTGAGGTCCCGCTTAGTGGGGATGTTATGGGAGCAGGATAGCTCTTGAGATCCAAAGTGTGTGTGTATATATATATATATATATCACACCTCAGTTGTGCTTGAGTTTTGTAGCATGCATCTCTATCAGTCTCCCCAGGATGGTATTATGCACTTAGCGTGCTTGTGACCGATGTTCAGTAATGTGTAATAGTGAGGAACTCAGCTCCGTATATATTTCCTTATGTGAGTTTTATGATGGGATCGGGTAGCACGCCGCCATGGGTACCGCAACAGTGTGATGATGAGAAGGGTTAATATGTATTTATTTTTCTTATGTTTTATTTCCTAATTTCTAAGAAAAGTTCATATTAGTTGCGTGAGTTGAATAGTCCTTTCCTGAGTCATTTCTTATTTATCATGTTCGAGTTATGGCCTATTGGCGCAATGTGGTATCATGTGAGGCTGTTGGTCATGTTTGGGGTGATTTGTTGTCTGATCAGTTCATACTGGGTGAGACGAGATTATCGGATCAGGGATCAGTGCGATAAGGTTATGTGAAGTGTATATTAAAGTACAAATACCATTATTCAGGTTCATAATGAAGTGATGATTCTAGTCAAGATAAGGTATTCAAGGATTTGTTAACTCTGCAGTTGGGTATGAATTTCCGCACATTTCCTCCGTTGTGCAGTTGGGAGCATCATATTCGTAGAATTCTGGCTATTAAGGTTCAAGGGGCGTCATTGTGGTCAGATGATGGATTATGCGGTGTATGGTGCCGATTCAGCAAAGGTACGCAATTGTGTTCTGGTGCCTCTTGTGGTAGTTGATACAGTGTTCATATATTGGAACTAGGCCTGGCAGAGAAATTTCAGGTGTTTGAATGAATTCTGAGCTTATTATATGGATAAAAGAAGAAATCTCCTAGTTTGATCAAGCTAACGTACTCAATTGGGTTGTAGTAGCACGGGCAGGTGCTCGAGTGTTAAACTGTGATTTCAGATAACTCCAGAGCAGTTCTTTGCACGTTCGAGGATGAATGTCGGTTTAAGTGGGGGAGAATGTAACGATCCGACCGGTCGTTTTGAGCTCTAGCGCGTCGTTCAGCGGTTTGAAGTTGTGAGAAGCTCCATTTAAGGTATTATGACTTGTAGGTGTGGTCGGAATTGAATTTCGGAAAGTTTAGAGTTGATTTGGAAAGATAATTCTCATTTTAGAAGCCTTAAGTTGGAAGAATCAACTAAGATTGGAATTTTGAGTAAACGACCTCCGAATCAGGATTTGAAAGTTCCTGCAGGTTCGTATGATGATTTCGGCCTTGGGCGTATGTCCGGATCGGGTTTTGGATAACCCGGGAGCGTTTCGATGCATATTGTGGAAGTCAGCATTTTTGAAGAAATTTCCTAAGTTTGGGAGAAAATAAAGAAGAAATTGTGGATTTATGATATTTGGGGGAAAACAAAGAGGAATTTGTTTATTTAAGATATTTTGGAAAATAATGAGAAAGTGGTAACTATTTTTTTATTTCCAGTATTTACTTGGATTTCAGTGCCTTATATATATGCTGCTTTACTACCTTTACATGCCTATCATGTTCATCTTTTATTGTTAATTAATTTACTGGCCCTTAGTGAGTGTCTAATTCGACCTCTCGTCACTACCTCTCTGAGGTTAGGCGGGCAACTTACTGAGTACACGTTATTTTTGTACTCATGCTGCACTTGCTGTGCATTTTATTGCACATGTATTTTCATAGAAATGTGGAGGATTCGGAGACTTGGACGAGCTGCATCATCCGGAGGCGATCCGCAGCTGACAGAGTCTCCCTCGTACTGTATTTATTTCATTTTTAAATTCCTTGTCCAACTTGTATTTCAGACAAGCTTTGTAATGATTGTATAAATTCTTAGAAACTGCTCATGTACTTGTGACACCGGGTTCTGGGATGTGTTGGGATATATTTTCCAAAGTGTAATATTTAAACTATTGTTTTACTTGACAAATTTTATTTAGTTAATATGTAATAAAGTGAAAGGAAATGCTTTTCATAAATGTTAAAACAGGAAAAAATTCAATTAATTAATGATTGGCTTGCCTGACAATGATATCCGGCGCCATCAGACCTTAGGGATTTTGGGTCGTGACATTTAGTTTATGAATTGGACTTGTAGTTTATAAATTGAAATTTTAGGATATGAATTGAACTTTTAATTTATGAATTGGACCTTTAGTTTATTTGGACCTTTTGGATATGATTTGAATTTTTAGTGTATGAATTGAACTTTTTGTATATGAATAGAAATTTTAGTTTATGAATTGAACTTCGGACGGTGATGATGATGATGACGAGAAGGTGCATTATGATCAATATGGAAGGATCATCATAATCCCTGAGGGTGATGGGTAAGAGTTATTTGTTATTTTTACGTTTCTTGTTTTGTAAAGTTTGTACTAAGATATTAATGTGTTTTTTTTGTTAAATTGCAGGTTCATCCCGAGTAATATTACTACGNGAGAAAATAAAGAAGAAATTGTGGATTTATGATATTTGGGGGAAAACAAAGAGGAATTTGTTTATTTAAGATATTTTGGAAAATAATGAGAAAGTGGTAACTATTTTTTTATTTCCAGTATTTACTTGGATTTCAGTGCCTTATATATATGCTGCTTTACTACCTTTACATGCCTATCATGTTCATCTTATACTGTTAATTAATTTACTGGCCCTTAGTGAGTGTCTAATTCGACCTCTCGTCACTACCTCTCTGAGGTTAGGCGGGCGACTTACTGAGTACACGTTGTTTTTGTACTCATGCTACACTTGCTGTGCATTTTTATTGCACAGGTACTTTCATAGAAATGTGGAGGATTCGGAGACTTAGGCGAGCTGCACCATCCGGAGGCGATCCGCAGCTGACAGAGTCTCCCTCGTTCTGTATTTGTTTTCATTTTAAATTTCCTAGTCCAATTTGTATTTCGGACAGGCTTTGTGATGATTGTATAAATTCTTAGAAATTGCTCATGTACTTGTGACACCGGGTTCTGGGATATGTTGGGATATATTTGCTAAAGTGTAATATTTAAACTATTGTTTTACTTGACAAATTTTATTTAGTTAATATGTAATAAAGTGAAAGGAAATGCTTTTCATAAATGTTAAAACAGGAAAAAATTCAATTAATTAATGATTGGCTTGCCTGACAATGATATCCGGCGCCATCACACCTTAGGGATTTTGGGTCGTGACATTTAGTTTATGAATTGGACTTGTAGTTTATAAATTGAAATTTTAGGATATGAATTGAACTTTTAATTTATGAATTGGACCTTTAGTTTATTTGGACCTTTTGGATATGATTTGAATTTTTAGTGTATGAATTGAACTTTTTGTATATGAATAGAAATTTTAGTTTATGAATTGAACTTCGGACGGTGATGATGATGATGACGAGAAGGTGCATTATGATCAATATGGAAGGATCATCATAATCCCTGAGGGTGATGGGTAAGAGTTATTTGTTATTTTTACGTTTCTTGTTTTGTAAAGTTTGTACTAAGATATTAATGTGTTTTTTTTGTTAAATTGCAGGTTCATCCCGAGTAATATTACTACGAGGATAATCACCAAAGCCATCAGAAAGCTTTATGATGGCCCTTATGTGACTTGGACTGATTTCCCATTCTCACTGAAGGAGCAAATTTTCAATCAATTTAAGGTATAAATGTTCTTTTAAGCAGTTTGATTATTTATATTTATGATATTTCCATATAATATTTAACTTTTGAAATACAGAGCAAGTGTGTATGGGAACACCGCTATAGTGCGGAAGTGGCTGCAAATTTTCATCACAAAGCTCGCAAGCGGTTGTCGCATACTTTCTCCGAAGCTAGAAAGAAGAACAAGAAGCCTGACTGGTTACTTCAANGCGGTTGTCGCATACTTTCTTCCAAGCTAGAAAGAAGAACCAGAAGCCTGACTGGTTGCTTCAAAATTTATGGGATGATTTGCAAAGGCAATGACTTACCGCAAAGTTCTAAGAGAAGAGCGAAAAAGGAAAGAAAGCTCACGCATCTGAGAAGGGAGGCTCCTTGCACACTGGAGGTGCGATCAACCTAGGGACAATAAAAGAAGATTGGTACATAATTGCTTAATTTCTTTTGATTTTCAAAGTATATCTATTCTGTTTATTAACTAAATTAATTTTTTTTTAGGAAAAGAAGTTGGGACGTCCAATGAACCAAGATGAGCTATTCAAGGAGACTCATATTGTAAAGAAGAAGAAAGTGACGGATCAAGAAAGGTGGGTCGAGGGCCGAGCCTCGACTGTATATGTAAGTTTTCACTTTTCATTAAGTATTTTGATTTACTTTTATATAAATTTTGAAATACTACTTCAATGTAATTTTTCGTATAGGGTCTCTTCACAATTAACGTGGAGGAATTCTTGCGCACTCAGCCACCTAATGAGTCGGGCGAGCCAACCCAACCTTCGGACGAGGATGCTGAAAGAATATAGATGGAGGCTGCTGGCGGTCCAAAATGCGGGAATGTATACGGGCTTCCTACTAAGAAATTTCATCGCTATAAGTGTGGAATGCAAGGAATACGGACTTCCTCGAAATGCGAGCAACTTGATGGGGAGAGCCTCTCCGCTATGCGGGAGACTATGACAAAGCTCACATTCGATCTAGAAGCAGCCAAGGAAAGAGAAAAGGTTAGAGATGCTCAGTACCCTGGTATGCAAGCTCAGCTCAAAACTCTCCTATCTACAAGAGCTTTTCTGATTCCCTGGTCTCGTGAGTCATCGCCAGAGGCTCGACTTGAACGTGAGCATTCTTTCCGTCCTCCCCATCATCATTTCTCCCGTCCTCCCCGTGATCATTCTTCCCGTCCTCGACAAGACCCTTCTCTATACCGTCTTGTTAATGAAAGTTCATCAGACGGTGATGATGATGTTGAACAAAACACTCCTTGACTTTTATATACTTTGAACTAGACAAATAGAACCGGTTTTGAACTAGTTGTAATAAGCTTTAACTTAGTTTTGTTAGTTTAATTCTTTAGTTCAATTGAACTTTAATTTGTTAGTTTTAATGTGTTTTTTGAATTTTGTTGTTGTTGTTGTTGTGTTGTTTTTGAATTGTGTTGTTGTTGTTGTTGTTGTTGTTGTTGTTTTGTTGTTGTTGTGTTATTGTTGTGTTGTTGTTGTGTTGTTGTTGTTGTTGTTGTTGTTGTTGTTGTTGTGGAGATTTTGGTATAGAATTGTATTGTATGTATTGAATTGTATTGTTATTTATGGATTTTGGTATGCTGGCAGGTGGTGTAGCTGCCAAAACAGGCATTTTATGCCAAAATTATAACCCAGAAAAGAGACCAAAGTTGGTTGCTTTCCTATTAATTTTTTTTTTCTGGGAGTTAGCAACCAAGGTTGATCGCTTATATAAAAAAATTTAAAATTTAAAATTTAGCGACCAAGGTTGGTGTAACGACCCGGCCGGTCGTTCCGTGAGATTTACCTCGTTTTACCCATTTCTGCTTTATCATATATTGCTTAGCCTGTTTATGATGTGTTGGGTTAGTTGGTTTGGATCCGGAGTGGTCATGGTGAGAATTGAGGCATTTAGTCTCTCAAAGTAGCCTAATAGTTGAGAAAGTCAACTGAGAGTTGACTTGTTGGTGAACGATCGCGGAATGCGAATTTTATGGCTTGGATAGCTTTGTTAGGTGATTTGGAACTTAGGAGTGTGTTCGGAATGGAATTTTGATGTCCGGTGTAGAATTAAGCTTGAATTGGCGAAAGTTAGCTTTTGGCACTTTTAGGTCGGCAGTGGAAAATAGTCTATAGGGGTCGGAATGGGATTCCGGAAGTTGGAACAGGTCCGTAATGTCATTTTGGGTATGTGTGCAAAATTTCAGTTCAATCAGAGGTGTTTTGGTTGGTTTCAGCGTCGTTGGCGATATTTGGAAATTTCAAAGTTCATAGGCTTGAATTTGATGTAATTTTTGTGTTTTCATGTTGTTTTTGGTATTTCGAAGGCTCGACTAAGTTTGAGTAATGCTATGGGGTGTTTTGGTATGATTGGTTGGGGCCCCGAGGGGCTCGGGATTGATTTCGGATGGTTGGAGGAATTATGAACTTAAGAAAATGCAGCAAATGGCTGCTTCTGTAAGCTTCTGGTGTTGGCTGCACCTGCGGATGGGTAGTCGCAGGTGCGAAAGGCCATGCGCAGGTGGGAAGGGAGGCTAGGCAGGAGGAGTCCGCAGGTGCAAAGAGTTCGTCGCACCTGCGAAGCCGCAGGTGCGGAGAAATGGCCGTAGGTGCGAGTTTTGGTCTGTTAGTGGGATTGTGCAGGTGCACAATTGATAGTTTTCGATTGGGTTGTGTTTCTTTAGTATATACTGATGATGTTAAAATGGTTTTGGCTAGATTCAGAACAATCGGGAGCCAATTTGAGGGGCAAGAGCATAGCGGACTAGTGTTGTGGCCCGGTAGAGGTAAGTAATGGTTATAAATCCTGTCCTGAGGGTATGAAACCCCGTACTTCATATTTCTCACTGATTTTAGAATGGCTCACATGTCGGATAACGAGTATTTGGCGCGCACTGGTTTTCGGATTGGACTTGGTCCTCAGCGCGGCAACTATTGAGTTGTATATTTTACTCAAAACCTTATGTTAAATTATGTTCTAAAGATTGTTGCAATATTTGGGCTATAAGCCGTGGTTGGGGCCTCGTTCCGATCTATTTAGACCCCTTGGGGGCTTTTTACTGTTGTTTTCCTCACTGTTTGTTGATGATTTCACTCAATCACATTGTGCTTACTGTTTTCGAAACTCAGCCTGATTTACACTACTTTGAGATTTAAAAATGATGTTTTGGGTCGAGTACCCCGTTTTACTGATTCGCCCGAGGGGCTTTTGAGAGGTTCTGTTGAGTGAGGCCAAGGTCCTGATTGTGAGGATATGATACGCCACGAGGTTGCTTGATATTAGCGCTTGGGATGAAGGAGCCCCTCCGGAGTCTGCGCACACCCCTAGTGGGCACACCGAGTGCCGAGTGATTGGGAGGCATGAGTGACTATGAGGTATGCCCGAGAGGCTGATTATGAGTGATTGTAAGGTATGCCCGATGGGCTGACTATGAGTGACTGTGAGGCATGCCCGAGGGGATGATTATGATACATGTTTTTGCCCAAGGGGCTACTTATGATTTTACCACTTTTACTCTGAACTTATGAAATATGTTTTGCCCGAGGGGCCTCTTTATGATTTATATCATTTTCATACTAAATCTTTCGGTTTGAAGTTTTTGAAAATATACATTTTTCAAAGGATTTTTCTGAAGTTGGTTTTAAGGCATGATGATTTCATATATCTATGTTTATACTGTTGGAAAGAAAGGCTGTGCATATTGTGAATTGATGACATTGATTTTTATGTGTTTTCTTGCCACTTAGACTTGATTTATTTCCATTACTACTGAGTTAGCGTACTCACATTACTCCATGCACCCCTGTGTGCAGATTCAGGTGCAGATACCGAGCATTATATATCTATTCCGTGCGGAGCCGGAGTGTGGGATATAGAGGTAGCTGTTCAGCGTCCGCAGCATCTCTGTTTTCCCTTCTTGTTGTATCTAGTTATTTATTCGGAGGTTGTATTATAATAGTATACCTTTTTGACTTATCTCTCTTAGATGCTCATGACATGTTGGCTCCGGGTTTTGGGGTTGGTTGAACTGTTTATTGGCCTAATGTATTTAGTAAACTCTGTACATTTTATGAAATGCTTGAAATTGGTTGGGATTTTTAAAGAAACTGTAAACATTTGATTATTGGCTATCCTAGTTCCACGATAGGCGCCATCACGTCCGGTTTAGGATTTGGGGTCGTGACAGTTTGGTATCAGAGCCTAGGTTACATTGGACTCGACGGTCATGAGCAGGTTCAGTAGAGTCTTGCGGATCGGTACGGAGACATCTGTACTTATCTCCGAGAGGCTCCCGAACTGTTAGGAAACATTTCTATCTTTCTTGAACTCTTTCGTGCTAATCTATTGATTCTTGAAATCTGAACTTACGTTGTTTTATTCTCTCACAGATGGTGAGGACACGCAATACCCATCAGGGTGACCAGACGCCAACTAGACTAGCGAGAGGCCGAGGCCATGGTAGAGGTAGGGGTCCAGTCCGTGCAGCAATCGGGACAGTACCACAGGATCCCCGTATCGTTTAGGATCGGGTTCCCGCCGATGATGCTACAGCATGACAGGCTCAGGCACCGACAGTGCCTATTGTTATTCTAGGTCTTCAGGAGACCCTGTCTCAGATATTGACAGTGTGCACTCATTTGGATCAGGAAGTCGCCATTTCTTCTACTGCCACCACAGCTCAGGCCGGGGGAGGCAATCAGACTCTAGCTGCCCGGACACCTGAGCAGGCTGTACTAGGTATTCAGGCACTGGGAGCAGCCCCAGCTCAGCTAGTTGCTCCGGTCCAGGATTATGTGGTCCCTGCAATGACTGAGGACGAGCAGTGCAGGTTGGAGAGGTTCAGCAGACTTCAGCCTTCGACTTTCAGCGGTACAGAGGGCGAGGATGCCCAGGGGTTTCTAGATAAGTTCTAGAGGATACTACATACTGCGGGTATTTTAGAGACCAGTGGGGTCTCATTTGTTACATTTCAGTTTGCGGGTGCTACCTTTACTTGGTGGGAGTCATTCGAGAGGCGTAGGTCGGTTGGTTCAGCACCTCTCACCTGGCAGTAGTTCTCCACGATCTTTTTGGTGAAGTATGTTCCTCAGTCCCACCGAGAGGAGCAGCGCATGCAGTTTGAGCAGTTGCGCCAGGGAGAATTATCAGTTACTCAGTACGAGATGAGTTTTTCCGAGTTGGCTAGGCATGCTTCTGAGATTGTCTCTACTGATAGGGAGATGGTGAGGAGGTTTGTAAATGGTCTTACTTATCAGCTCCGACTATTTATGACTCGGGAGAGAGTATCAGGTGCTTTATTCGAGCAGATTGTTGACATAGCCCGAGATATTGAGTCGGTTCGCCACCAGGAGCGGGAGGAGAGGAAGGCCAAGAGGCCTCGTGGTTCGGGAGTTCTAGTGGTGCTCCCTTCAGGGGGCAGTTTCAGCAGGGTAGGGGCTGTTCATTCAGGCCTCCTCAGTCAGCCTGCCCGGCGTTTAGTGGTGCATCTTCGGGGCATGGCCCATATGGTTCTCAGTCAGGCCGTACTTCATTTGGTGCCCTCCCAGCTCAGAGTGCAGCTCGAGCATCCCCAATTCAGATTTCTCCTATGCATGAGTCTTCTAGTGGCCGTTCTGGTGCCAGGGGTTTCTATCAGTCCCCGCCTCCAGCTCCAGGGAGTTGTTTTGAGTGTGGAGAGTTCGGGCACATGTGGAGGCAGTTTCCCCGTCGTCCCGGTGGTTCTTTTCAGTAGAGGCGCCATCCCTTGACGTCAGCTCCAGTTACTTCACCACCCGCCCAGGCAGCCAGGGGTGGTAGTCAGTCAGCCAGAGGCCGCCCTAGAGGGGGAGGTCGAGCAGGGGGAGGTCAGGCTCGCATGTATGCATTTCCAGCCAGGCCAAATGCTATGGCCTCAGATGTCGTGATCGCAGGTATTGTCTCAGTCTGTTTCCGAGATGCTTTGGCTTTGTTTGACCCTGGTTCTACATATTCCTATGTTTCTTCATATTTTGCCCATTTTCTGGGTATGCCCCGTGAGTCTCTAGTCACCTCTGTTTGTGTGTCGACTCTGGTGGGAGATACTATTTTTGTGGACCGTGTGTATCGGTCGTGCATGATATCTTTTGGGGGTCTGGAGACCCGAGTGGACCTACCGTTGCTCAGCATGGTCGATTTTGATGTTATATTGGGCATTGATTGGTTATCTCCGTGTCATGCTGTTCTTGATTGTCACTCTAAGACCGTGACCTTAGCTATGCCAGGCTGTCCGAGGGTTGAGTGTATATGTTCTTCTGAGTATATGCCTAGCAAGGTGATGTCCTACCTGAAGGCTCAGCGCATGGTTGAGAAAGGGTGTTTATCTTATCTGGATTTTGTGAGGGATGTCAGTTTTGAGACTCCCGCTATTGATTCGGTTCCTGTGGTCCGTGACTTTCTGGACGTGTTTCCTGTAGACCTTCCAAGCATGCCACCTGACAGGGATATTGATTTTGGTATTGACTTGGTGTTAGGCACCCAACCTATTTCTATTCCACCTTATCGTATGGCACCAGCAGAGTTAAGGGAATTTAAGGAGCAGCTTCAGGAACTCCTAGATAAGGGGTTCATTCGGCCTAGTGTGTCACCTTGGGGTGCACCGGTGTTGTTCGTGAAGAAGAAGGATGGGTCCATGCGTATGTGTATTGATTATCGGCAGCTGAACAGAGTTATGGCGAAGAACCGGTATCCCTTACCCCATATTGATGACTTGTTTGAATAGCTTCAGGGAGCTAGAGTGTTCTCCAAGATTGACTTGAGATCTGGGTATCATCAGTTGAAGATTCGGGATTCTGACATTCCGAAGACCGCTTTCAGGACCAGATATGGTCATTATGAGTTCCTGGTTATGTCATTTGGACTGACCAATGCCCCGGCTGCGTTCATGCAATTGATGAACAACGTGTTTCAGACTTACCTTGATTCTTTCGTCATTGTGTTCATTGATGACATCCTGGTTTATTCTCGTAGCCAGGAAGAGCATGCTCAGCATTTGAGAGTTGTGTTACAGAGGTTGATGGAGGAGAAGCTTTATGCAAAATTCTCCAAGTGTGAGTTTTGGCTTGGTTCGGTAGCTTTCTTGGGGCACGTGGTGTCTAGTGAGGGTATTCAGGTTGATCCGAAGAAGATAGAGGCGGTGCAGAGTTGGCCCAGACCATCCTCAGCTACAGAGATTAGGAGTTTCCTTAGTTTGGCGGGATATTACCGTCGCTTTGTGGATGAATTCTCTTCTATTGCTTCACCTTTGACCAGATTGACCCAGAAGGGTGCTCCATTAATATGGTCTGATGAGTGTGAGGAGAGCTTTCAAAAGCTCAAGTCGGCATTGACCACAACTCCGGTACTAGTTTTGCTACTGGTTCAGGTTCTTACACAGTTTATTGTGATGCTTCTAGAGTTGGTTTGGGAGCGGTATTGATGCAGGACGGTAAGGTGATTGCCTACGCATCTAGACAGTTGAAGTTGCACAAGAAGAATTATCCAGTGCACGATCTTGAGTTAGCTGCCATTGTTCATGCCTTGAAGATTTGGCGGCATTATTTGTATGGAGTGCAGTGTGAGATTTTCACTGATCATCGTAGTTTGCAGTATCTGCTGAGGCAGAAGGANGACATTAGCCCTTAATGTTCAGGCCTTAGCGGTTCAGTTGGTGATATTGGATCTATCAGATCCCCCGTGAGTGTTGGCTTGTGTAGCCTCCAGGTCTTCTCTTTACGATCAGATTAGAGCACGCCAATATGATGATCCACTTTTTTTTGTTCTTCAGGAAAAGGGTCCTCGCGGTGATGCCAGGGATGTGGTTATTGGTGATGATGAGGTCATGAGGATGCAGGGCCGAATTTGCGTGCCCAATGTAGATGGGCTTCAAGATTTTATTCTAGCTGAGGCCCATAGTTCGCGGTATTCCATCCATCCGGGTGCCGCAAAGATGTATCAGGATTTGAGGCAGCATTATTGGTGGAGGCGGATGAAGAAAGATATTGTTGAGTTTGTGGCTCGGTGTCTCAACTGTCAGCAAGTCAAGTATGAGCATCAGAGACCAGGTGGATTGCTTCAGAGATTTGATATTCCGGAGTGGAAGTGGGAGCGGATCACCATGGACTTCATAGTTGGACTCCCACGGACTTCGAGGAGGTTTGATGCTATATGGGTTATTGTGGATCGGCTGACCAAGTCCGCGCACTTCATTCCTATTGGTACTACTTATTCTTTGGAGTAGTTAGTTGAGATTTATATCAGGGAGATTGTCCGATTGCATGGGGTCCCAGTTTCTATCATTTTCGACAGAGGTACTCAGTTCACATCTCAGTTTTGGAGAGCCGTACAGAGAGAGTTGGGTACTCAGGTTGAGTTGAGCACGACGTTTCATCCTCAGACCGACGGGCAGTCGGAGCGTACCATTCAGATTTTGGAGGATATGTTGCGTGATTGTGTGATTGACTTTGGTGGTTCATGGGACCAATTTCTTCCACTAGCGGAGTTTGCATATAATAACAACTATCAGTCGAGTATCCAGATGGCTCCGTATGAGGCTTTATATGGTAGGAGATGCAGATCTCCGGTTGGTTGGTTTGAACCGGGCGAGGCTAGGCTATTGGGCACAGACTTGGTTCAGGATGCGTTGGGTAAGGCGAAGTTGATTCAGGAGTGGCTTCGCACGGCGCAGTCTAGGCAGAAGAGTTATGCGGACCGGAAGGTCCGAGATGTGTCTTTCATGATTGGGGATAAGGTGTTGCTGAAGGTGTTTCCCATGAAGGGTGTTATGAGATTCGGGAAGAGGGGGAAGCTGAGTCCCAGGTCATTGGGTCATTTGAGGTGCTTCAGAGGTTTAGGGAGGTGGCTTATAGGCTTGCTATGCCTCCCATTTTATTGAGTATTCATCCGGTGTTCCATGTTTCGATGCTCCGAAAGTATGTTGGTGACGTCTCATGTTTTGGACTTCAACGCGGTTCAACTCGAGGGTGATATGTCATATGAGGTAGAGCCAATGGCTATTTTGGGTCGATAGGTCAGAAAGCTGAGGTTTAAGGATATAGTTTCAGTGAAGGTTCAGTGGAGAGGGCAGCCGGTGGAGGATGCCACCTGGGAGACCGAGCGGGAGATGCGGGACAAATATCCTCACTTTTTCGAGACTCCAGGTATATTTCTAGACCCGTTCGAGGACGAACGTTTGTTTAAGAGGGGGAGGATGTAACGACTCGACCGGTCGTTCCGTGAGATTTACCCCGTTTTCCCCATTTCTACTTTATCATATATTGCTTAGCCTGTTTATGTTGTGTTGGGTCAGTTGGTTTGGGTCAGGAGTGGTCATGGTGAGAATTGAGGTATTTAGTCTCTCAAAGTAGCCTAATAGTTGAGAAAGTCAACTAAGAGTTGACTTATTGGTGAACGACCTCGGAATGCGAATTTTATGGCTCGGATAGCTTCGTTAGGTGATTTGGAACTTAGGAGTGTGTTTAGAATGAAGTTTTGATGTCCGGTGTAGAATTAGGCTTGAATTGGCGAAAGTTAGTTTTTGGCGATTTCCGGAAGACAGTGAAAAATAGGCTATCAGGGTCAAAATGGGATTCCGTAAGTTGGAACAGGTCCATAATGTCATTTTGGGTATGTGTGCAAAATTTCAGGTCAATCGAAGGTGTTTTGGTTGGTTTCGGCGTCGTTGGCGATATTTGGAAGTTTCAAAGTTCATAGGCTTGAATTTGATGTAACTTTTGGTGTTTTTATGTTATTTTTGGTGTTTCGAAGGCTCGACTAAGTTTGAATAATGCTATGGGGTGTGTTGGTATGTTTGGTTGGGGCCCCGAGGGGCTCGGGATTAATTTCGGATGGTTGGCGGAATTTTGAACTTAAAAAAATACAGCAAATGGCTACTGGTGTAAGTTTCTGGTGTTGGCCGCACCTGCGGATGGGTAGCCGCATGTGCGACATCGCAGTTTCTAAAGGCCATGCGCAGGTGCGAAGGGAGGCTAGGCAGGAGGACTCCGCAGGTGAGAACAGGTGACCGCACCTGCGAAGCCGCATGTGCGGAGAAATGGTTGTAGGTGCGAGTTTTGGTCCGTTTGTGGGATTGCGCAGGTGCGGGTCCGTAGGGGCGGGTCCGCAGGTGCGATTAATGGTCCGCAGGTGCAGAATTGCTGGGCAGAACAGTATAAAAGAGGCCTCCGTGAAATTTTATTC
>ML402751.1:2185-18678 GCA_005239525.1 Nicotiana knightiana
ATATATATAGATCCTAAAAGTGAGTAATTAAACAATTTAGGCCAAGTTTAATCATTAAGCGACCGTGCTAGAACCACGGAATTCGGGAGTGCCTAACACCTTCTCCCGGATTAACAGAATTCCTTACCCGGATTTCTGGTTCGCAGACAATTTAAACAGAGTCAAATTTCCTCAATTTGGGATTTAAACTGGTGACTTGGGACACCATATAATTATCCCAAGTGGCGACTCTAAATAAATAAATAATCTCATTTTTTGATTATGTCACTTAAAGTGGAAAAAACTCTCTTATTACCCTTACCGGTGGTGAAAAGGGAGGTGTGACATATATTATATTAAATATGATAATTGCATAATTTATAAGAAGAATGTATAATGTTTACCGGTGCTAATTACCCCATCCTCTATAAGGTATAAGTTATCCCGATGTTAATTTTAATCATGAGATAATTTATACCTGATTTGCTAACCAAAAAAAGGATTAAGATGATATTAAATTTTTATACCAGCACTATACCTTCTTATACCTCGTACCAAACGATCCCTAAATATTTTATGTATTTTTGACATATTGTTTGTATTGTATATGATATCCTTAAAATTTTTAGTTTTTTTATTTGGGCATTTTCCACTCAAAGTTTTGACTTTTTTCTTTATTTTAATTTTTGATATAAAATTAAATATACTAGTAGCGAGTGAAGCAGTTGCTTACCTTAATTGGATCTCAGTGGTGCTACTTAAACGGTAGGTAGGCAGCAAATGCATGACTTTTGGAATTGTCGCATTTGGGCCCAATGCAAATTGTGAATACTATTAAATAAATTAAAATATTATAAGAATACGATTAAATGTACATATGTTTTTATATATGCAAGAAAATGACTCAAAGTTGTAGTCTTCAATCTCCTCTTCACTTTTAACCCTTCTCTGCCGGCCTTCAACTTTAGTTTCATGGAATTTCGAACTTGTTATTGAAATCCACAGTGCAACACGCTGATGCAGTGACAAATCCAAAATTTCGAACAAGGAAATTTAGTATTTTAAAGGAGTGAACAGTAAAAAATTTTGTTAAATGGGTTCGTCAAAAGATGTTCAATATAAATATAAGCAGAACTATTGTTATAAATCAAACTATCAATATGTTAAATAAAACTAATACGATGATACGTTATTTTGCAGTAACTTTTTCCGAAGGAAAAATAATAAAATGCTAGAGCAAACGGCATTTAAAGGAAGAAAAGGCAAAAAAAATAAATAATATCATAATTCACTAAACAAAAAATAAATTATAGATGATTGAAAAAATAACTTATAAGTAAACATTCCTAACTAAAGTACAAAATAATATACTTGCTGGGAATGATATTTGATTTAGTAATACACATAATAAATATTTAAATACATAATAGATGTAGGTCTTATATAACAACAATGTTGTCTATGCTGTGAACTATGAAGGTAGGGTTATATCACTTAACACCACTACCTTGCAGTTAATATAGGCAGATTGCAGAAGGAACTAATTCACCTGACCTCCCTAGATGTTATCTTGTAAAATCTACAAGTAACGAACTACTAAGAATTCAATTACTTTTCCAAGATTCTAATTAACCCATCAATTTGTAAGATATCTAAGTTGGTTGACAAAGAATCCACGGAAGAAGCCTTGTTTTTGGGAGACAATCATTCTATGTCTCTTTTGGCTTCCAAGTTTTTAGGATGTAAAGCAAATATACTATATAGTAATATATGGACCACGGTCTATTATTTTTGTGTAGGTCTCGTGAGATGGTCTCCTTTGACCTTCAACATGGCACCTATCACACTCATTTTTCTCTAAAATCGTCAGCTCATGACATGTTGATGCTAAAAACGTACGTAAGGGATGCCACCAAATTCCTCTCCGCTTTGTCATGAGGTGACAATTAGGGGGGAAAAATGGGTAGGTTGAGCTGAATTTGGACGGGTCAAGATGGATTAGGTCAATAAATAGGTCATTGTCTCACTCAACCCAAAGTGTATTTGGGCTAAGATGGGCTGGGTCAAGATGGGCTAAACAATGAGTCACTCAACTTGACCCATATTATAGAATCATGCTCATCTTGAATAAAAAATCCTTTTATCTTAAAAAGTTGAAAAATATTTTCCGGGTGCAGGGTGGTGCAGAAAACAAAAAAAAATAGAAAATACTTTTTTTAGGGGGATTGTGCGGGGGCAAGGGTTGGGGAACAGGGTATAGGGTAGGTGGGTGGTGCAAAAAAATAAAAAAACAGAAAATTGAAAATACAAAAAGAAAAGTAAAAAAAAAAATTGAGGGAGTTAGCACGGGGTATGGGGTAGGGGTGGATGAGCGGTGTAGTGGGGGCAGAAAAACGAAAAACAGAAAATTGAAAATGCAAAAAAAAGAAGGTAAAATTGGGGCAACTAAGTAAATTTCTAGATAAGTTGGTTGAGATCCCTGAGTTTCATGGGTTGTATATGAGCTACTTAATGGGTCAAAATGAGCTATAAAAAATAGGAATTTTTACATTCCTATACTACATAAGAAACCTTATTACCCTCAATGTTTAAGGTTTGGCTTAATATACCAAATTACTAATTCTATACCGTACTTAATTAAGGGTCTAATTAATTGGATATTTTTTACTCCTTAATTAAAGGTGTCCATATATCCCACGTTTCTCTCTCCCCATAATTCCTAAGATCAGCGCCGTTTCCCCCCTCTCCTTTCTTCCTCTTCTCCATTCCTTCTTCTTCTCATCGTCTCTCTCTTTACTTCAAAAATTTGTTGGCTTTTCTTTTTCTTTCACTTTCGTCTTCTCTTCTTTCTCTTAGCCTCAAATCTAGTTGCTTTTTTTCTTTTTTATATCTATTGTGAACTAGATTTTTGGGCGGCGGATTTGGATTTTCCCCCTTTCTTATCGATGGTGACTACTGGAATATGTATTATTGTTTATGGATAAATGCAGTGGATAAATTTTTTCGCTTGAAGTAGTATCGTGTATAGGTAGAGGTTCTGGGTCAATTTCTTTCTGGTGCATTTGAAGTGTATAATTTATATAATAAGTGTATAATCAATGTATGATGAATACATATATTGTAGTTTAATCGTAGTATAAATATAGTAATTTTGTAGTCAATAATTTTTTTCAACATAGATTGTAGTTTAATTGTAGTATAAATGTAGTAATTTTGTAGATACCCTTAAAATCAATACTGCTTTATACATACTTAAACTGATTTGTAGTTTATTTGTAGATAAATGTAGGAATTTTGTAGATATTAACATAAAATCAGACTTTCATAGAATTTGTAACATAACAATTTTAATCAACTCCCCCTAATTCCTAANATTTAATCAACCCCCCCTAATTCCTAAGACCAGCGCCGTTTTTCCGCTCCCTTTCTTCCTCTTCTCCAATCCTTCTTCTTCTCAAAAAATACAGAGATGAGACCCATTTTTTATAATCAGATTTTCCTCTTTCAGCTGTAGCATGATTGAGATTTTGGACATGATTGCGTGTTGTTGCTGAGGTATTGTTCTATATTTTATCGTTTTTTTAATTTGTGGATTGAGAAAAAAAAGATGAAGAACAGAGTATCGACAGTATTGGTTTCTACAATTTGACTTGATTTTGTTGAATAATTGGTCGCCTTTTTTATTTCTGGATTGAGGAAGAAACTCGATGAACTGATTTCTACAATTTGATTTCAGTTTGTTGAAGCTTTTCGTCTTCTTTTTTTTGAATTGTAGCTTACGAAAAAAATTCACAGATCAGATAAAGGATTTCCGTTCAAATTTGAGCTGAAGGTCGCTAAATCAATTAGGATATTCTTTTCCTGATTTATAGCGCGCCTATTTAGGAAGATTTAGCTACTAATAAATAGTAATTAATGAATAATATAAAAATCGTAGAAAAATGTAAACAGGCCGAGTAAATTAGAAAATATGCACATATTTAGTAATAAAGTTTCATATATGGTATAGAAAGGGAAAAATCCCAAAATAGAAGCCCAAATAAACCCATGAGCTAAAATATTTGTAGCCCAACCTATTAATCTCTGGGCGAGTTGAGCGGATTGGATGAGTTTGAACTCAAATTGCCACTCCTAGTAACAACATCCTGCCCCAAGGAATTTGGATCACTCCTACCCCAAAATTTATAACACCTTCTTAGTCATATTTAATTCTTTTTTATTCTACCAAAAATAGATACACATCATGCAAATTATCCTAAAACTACTTCTTAGTCATAAGTATTCCTTTTTTTATATTGATGATAGTTTAGTTGTTATGTTAATTTATGTTCTTTTTATCTTCTTGATGTTGTTACATTCTTTATCTTCAAAAGCACTTAAGCGACTCAAGCCGTTACAATACTTAGTTTTATATTGATGCTCTAAGTTCTTACATTTCATAGGATGTTCTTTTTATTGAAACCTTTTTTACGTCTAACTTGTACTTATTGTTATTACCTTTTTTTTTTTTTTCGAATAAGGACCTGGACTTTTGACAATATAAGGTGTGCAGAAATTCAGTTTTCAGTCTATTCAAGTTGCCAACTCTTAAGTGAATTGCTACAGCTAAAGACGTTGATCTGAAGATTTGAAAGTTAAATTCCTAATCATAATACTCCCATTTAATTTTCTGTAAGGCAGAACCATTTCCCTGGCCAGATGTTGAACAAAAGGATACAGTATGGCGTGTGCATAAACAAAGTATAGATTCCTCGATAAAGTTTTCCTTTTTTCCAAAGTTAAGCACCAAGAAGCTAGATTACCACCAGTCGTCTGAAAAATTATAGCATAATAACTTTGATACCATAAACAAGTGGAAGTGAAAAATTCCCAGGTCAAAGTCAAACATCTCAATTTTAAGGAAAAATCATTTACATGTCCTTTTCAAACATATTCTATGGTGTATACAGAAGTCCTTTATTCAAAGGAATATTTTTTTCAGGTGAGTTCTTATCTGAGCACCAAAAACCAATTACTGCTGCATGATGTGTAATAAGTCCAACTCTTCAGTTTTAAAGCCAAGTTTGCAATCTTCTTATCTGTCTTCTTTGCAATTAGAAATCTTCGCCTCAAATCCAGCTTATTTTATCAGAAGCAGTAACATCCATGTGTTCAACATTGATATCCAACATAAACCTTTAGTTCTCAGGCATTAGCTGACTCCTGGCTGCAACACAGGAAAGAAAGTCCAGTTGTTTTGAATACTTGACTCCTTTCCAGTAGCCTTGTCACTTGTCCACCACTCACAGTCAACACTGTCCTCCTCCAAAACTTCTATTTTCACATTGTCAAAATCAAAATCTTTGCTTGAACCAAATGTAATATTCCGCTGTTTTCGATGACATTGATCGTTCTCCCTTTCTGAAGCTTTCTCAGGCAATCCATTTGTTTTTTCTTCGACGTAGGAGTTACTACTTCTCATTTCCTTATTGGAAGGGGCAGGGACATCCATTGGCAATGTCAGTTGCGAATGTGACATGACGGGCTCCTTTTCTCTACAACTTGGGACATCTTCTCCAGTTAATTCAAATGAAACTCTGTGATCAATTACACCCTCCGCAATTTCAGATCCATTATCAGAATTGGCAAGAGATGCTACCTCGGAGATTTGGTTCTCCAAAACGTAGAAATCTCGGGAAAGTGGCTCCCCACCATTTGGAGTCACAGTCCCAGAACCTAGCCTTGAAATCCCACCGTTTGGGGTCAGAGTTCCGGAACCCAGCCTAGAGCCCCAGCCGCTCGGTGTCAAAGATCCTGAGCCAACCCTTGAACCCCATTTGCGAGTGGAGAAATGTTCATAACCAAGAAATTTTGGAGGTTCCCCCTTACGGAACTCAATTATAGGGCATTTGCCAGGGAAAGGTGAGGAGGTGCCAGAATTTGATACTACTGAACCTGGAGATATTAGATTACTACCTGGACTTCCTGGATCTTGATAAGGCACAAACTCATACTGGGACAACGGGAACTTATAATTGGACCCACTATATCGTCTATTGCGGGCCAGTGATGATGTCAAAAGCTGCGCAAAAGGGACTTCTGGTGAAGGTGGTGTTGTCATATGCACCGGCTCAGGTGGGGGAGTAAAATTAGCAGTAGATGGTTCAGTGGTGAAGGTAGAAAAAACAGGTGGGGAAACTAACTGTGTTTCATGAGCATAGGGACCAATGGTAAAAATACTTGCAGTCCCACCGGGAGAATATGCATTAATAGAGAAGGATTTGAGTGAGAGTAATCCAGCGGGTGACTGGGTAGAAGAAGGAGGATCAGATGGAAGAAAGGATGCAGGAGAAGAGGGAGGAGCTATAAAGGGAATTACAATGGTGGCTGAGTGGTTTGGATTTTCAGTAACTGGAACAGCAGGTCCAGGTGCCGCAGGTTCAGGAACAAGGACGGCATGACCAATTCGTTTGCTGTGCTTGTAAGAACCAAAACACCAGTATAGACTCCAGCAGCTTCCCCATCTTCTCTTCTGTAACCAAATAATTAAGTTTGTGACTAATAAATCTTGAAAGGACAATTATGAGCATAATTTAAGACCTTTAGGCAAATCTAGGATTCAGCATTATAACAAGTACATTCAATCCATGTTAGTTAAATCATCTTAAGACTTGAAACCAATAACAGAAATTAACGACATATAACAATGATGAGAAGGCAAGGGAAGAAGAATACAAGCAGAATTTCAAACTAGAAGTTCGAAAAATTTCACGTTTCTTCACTCTTCAACGGAAAACGACAAACAGACTCCCAAACTGTGAACACTCTAATCCTCAATGTTATAACAAACAAATAAATCCATGCTAGTTAAATCATCTTGAAACTTGAATCCACTTAATAAGTCAAGCATCTCAATAACACTGTTGCATGCTACATTGAAATCAAAAGCCAGCACAAGAAAAGATCCAATATAACGGACTTCAATGCTGAACAGAAGAAACCTACAAGGTCATAATATATAGTTGTCGATGCATAGATTTCAAAGTGTACACGCTATCTAGAGATCGAAACAACTGCTATTTGTCTTGAGGTTGTTTGCATAATCCTATTACGCTTAAGTTGAAGTCTTCTTACTTGTTTTAATTGTCTACAACAACCATAGACTACAGAGGAAACTAGTACTATATTTTCTTTCGAATTATTCACTATTTTACCTTGTCAATTAATGGGCATGTGAGAGGAGCTCAAATATTGACCAAGTTGACACTGATTAAATCTCTGAAGTACCAGGCTCCTAGCAAATACCCAAATTTAAGAATAAAAAATGAATTAAAAGGATTGCAAGGAAGAAAAAGTTATACTTCCACTTATTCAGCATTCTAGGCTGCTTAAATTAGTGTTTGACCAGGTATAAAACCTACCAACTTGATGATCTGATTACTAAGAGTTCCTTTTGGTAGTTTCTTACGTGAAGTTAAATTCACACCACCCACAAGCTTTGCTGCTTTAGCCTGGTATATACCCAAAGCATGACCAACATTTATTCAATCATCAGAGTTGGAAATTGGAATGACATCTCCTCTGCCTTGAGTAATGCTACTTTTCTCTGAATATCTTGAGAGTCCTAATTCATCGCTAAACGATCTAGTCAGCATTAAAATATATGCCACAAAAGCTTGGTAAAGATGGTAATAACTGTCTGCAGCTTATAGGTGCCCCAGAACTGCCCAAGTTAGAGATTTTCCTGACTATCAACCTTCTTTTTCAGCAATTTCATATATAAAACGGTAGAGCCAGTGTGCACAAAGAAATACATTCTTTGGGCATCAGTGATTACTTCTAGTTATCATAGATTAAAGAAGCTAGGCTGCAAGAGGTACCCGTCCTTCTCAAAACACTATGCACTTTGGATATTGAAAGTACAACTTATGCGCAACCATTTTCACAAAGACGCAGCCTCTTTTTTCTAATCATAACTTGTACAAATTAGAAACAAGAATAAAAAAATGCATATGCAAAGGCCAATTGCCATATAATTAGACATAGAACTCCCAAGTAAAAGGCAAGCATATCGGGCAAGTGTAGTAGGATAAGTTCATTCTATACTTTAGCTGGTACTTTTATTTTCAAGTTTCCAACAGCATAGAGACCTTTAGCCGTACAAAGAATTCTCGATGGAAAAGAGGAGCACCATTTCTCAATTGAAAAAGCTACCTAAATGCACAACCATAGGGCCTACATTTACAAGATAGAACGGACGAACTTTCAGCACTGATTCAGAATAAAAATACGGCTTCAAGACAAAAACCAATTATAGCTATATGCAGTATCATAAATGATTCTCGGAACAGGAAAAGGTGGCTACCCTGCATCATCCGACGAACTGATATATTGTCAAAGTAGTTCGGTCCCAAGGAAAGATCCTAAACTACTACTACTCTCCACTGACTCGGTTCATAACTATTATTCTCCAACCTCAAATAACCTATCAACTAGTCACACAGTTCCCAGAAATTTCATACACAAATTCTCACTTTATATTGGCTGTTTCTAATCCCGAAAGCTGGTGTACATATCAGAAAGATGGAGAAGAAAACTTATACCTACAAGTAAGCATATATCTCTTTTGTTGAAACTTTATAAAATTAAAACATCATAGTAAACCATTTAATGCAACTGAATGTAATGAAACTGGCTCTCCCTAGTTTCCAAAACATCGTATTAAACCTAATGATGCAAAAAAAGCAGATTGAATCCTTCCTCAGGCCTCAATCTTCTCCTATTTTATGGACATAGCTTGTAGATTTCCACAACTTATCCATAGAAGTTACAATGACTAACATCTTCGGCTAAAAGACTGATTCCCTTTTTAGAAGAATAGTCAAAGCATTTGAATTAGACACTTATTTTCGAAAGGCAGTAGGTCTTGTGAAACAAATCCGGAGTCAAAGAGAATTCTCTTTTCTCCAATAAGTCCTTAAATCCAAAGTCCAAGCAATCACTTTTAAAAGCCAGATCCAAAATATGTGGTTTCAGTCGGATGCTACGTTCTCTGATGGCACTGCTCCCCTCGTTGACTATTGATTGTATCACACTCAAAATGAAATGGAAGAAACCAGTGCTGCAGATGGTCATATGATAGGCGATGACCCAAGAATTGTGGAAGAAACGAGAACTGCTTATTGCTTAACTGATTTTCAAGATAAAGAAAAAGGAGACCCTCATACTGGAACAACCCAGATGCAGCTAAAGTCTTCAATTTGTACGCAATCGACCACTTGATCTCAGCTAAAAAGGCAAGAAAGGTACTTTTCGCAGTCCACAAATCCTAAATGCGTTGAAGATTGCAGCAGAACTCCCCTTAAGCAAGCCAAATTTTCTCAAGCTTTTCCCTCCACATGTGTATCTATCCTCTAATCACCTTAAATACAGGTTTCAGCATCCATAATGGACCGAATATTCATATCAAATCATAGCAAACAATCTTTCATCTCCCCTCAATATCTTACACATAGCCCACAAACTTTAATTCTACAGAGTTGACCACCACATGAATTTCCTATACCTATCAGCACGGGTTTGTTCTTCCTCAGCTGGCTTGTTAACCATGATTGCTAATCATACATAATCATTTCTTCACCAGCTTCGTTTTCTTTCCCTGATCTGTATTCCCTTTGTTTGATGATTTCAGATCATTTTAGCTGATAAACGTGATACCACTGTAATTCAACTATCAACCCAAATCTCCAATCCAGTCCACAAAAGAATCTCACACGCAATAATTAGTAAGGAGAAATTTAAAAACTAAAATAAAAAGCTTTTACCTTTTAACTTCACAACAGCAAGAAATTTGCATCAAATCATTATAAACAAGAAAAGGATAAAAGTTAACACAAAATACTTTATACTGGATTTTAAGTTCATCATCGTAAACCTATAATTTTAAAAAAGTGATATCTTAATACATCAAAATTTACATACTATCATAAATACAGAGAAACGGAAATATATATGTATATATATATAGTTATATACCTGAACTGAAGACGGTTGAACTCTACTCTCTGCAGTAACTATGGCAGTAGCAGCAGCATTTACCGTATCTACTGTATTTTGTACGCTACTCATGCTGATCCTTGACAAAAAAAACTACAAAAAAAATTTCTGTTTCGCCGGCAAAGAATGATGAATTTTCCGGTAACTGAACGGCCGGAATTTAACAAGGAAGATCGCGAGACATTCGAAGAAGAACAAACATAAACATCGAGAAATGACAGCGATTTATTAATAAAAAGATGAAAGAAAAAGTAGAAATGAAATGAAATCACGAAAAAACTGAGTTGAGTCTCTCTCTCTAGCTGTTATTTTGTAATTATGTAGGGAAATGTGGGGTCAAAGGAACATTAAAGCAAAGATCTGTGGTATTATTACGAAGACGGGGAGGTGGTGGGTGTGGATAATGTTTGGAAAGTTGGAATTATTAGTGAAGAATGGAATGACGGAAATGTCCTTGGATTACGGTCGAATTTAATGAGGTGCCATTTTCTGTAAGCGGCGCAAGATAGATAGGTTGGGCTATTAATGGCAAAACTGACGCCAGGGGTGCGCATTTATTGTCAGAAGACAGCAAGGAAAAGGGATGTTGTATTGGGTGACAGAAGAGGATGCGTAATGCGCCACCGCTTCAGTTTTTTACTCGGATCACGTGACCGTCGTGAGCTGTGAGTTGTTTGGTTTCTTTTCCCTTTATTTTGTTTTGTATATAGTACGCCAATTAAGGAGTAAAAATGGTCTAAGTGGATATAAAAATAAGTAGCTAAAATGAAATTAGGCTACATCGTAGACATAAAGAGTCCCCGTCCTGACCATAGAAGTTAATTTTCGTATATAAAATAATAAAGAAATAGTTCAAAGCATGTGAGTTAACGCATTTAATTTTTAATGATATCATAAAATTTTTAAAAAGTAAATCTATATATCTAAAAATTACATAAAAATATTATAAATTATAGTTTATAATTAAAATATTTAAAACACTAGTTTTTTTCTCACAAGAATAAAATAATTTTCTCTTTAGAATTTAAGGTATTTCTCTTTGAAAGTTAAAATAAATTTACAACTAGGCATAGTGTAGCAAGGCACAATAGTGCAGTTACTTATATTTCTAGCACTTTTTGTAATGCTGCCCAAGAACAACCCCAGTATTTTTCGGAAAGAAAGATAGTGGCAAAAGGATGTTAATTAAAAACCGACGTCTCATGCCGACCTTCCTGTACTACAACTTTAATTAATATTCCATCCGTTTTAATTTATGTGAACTTATTTTTTTTTTAGTCCGTGCTAAAAAGAATGACTTCTTTTCATATTTGGAAATAATTTATATTTATACAATGATTTATAGCCACACAAACTAATTGTGCCTCATTTTACATCACAAGTTCAAAAGTCTTATCTCTTTTCTTAAATTTCGTGCCCAGTCAAATGAGTTCACATCAATTAAATTGGATATAAAATAGTTTTGAACCAAAAAAATGGAAAATCTTATAAAAAATAAAGTATTATTCCTTCCCGTCCACAATAAGTGACCAATTTGCTTTAGGTACACCCATTAAAGAAATACAAAATTTTAGACAAAAAATAGTTAGTGTAACTAAACTACCATTAATTAAATGTTGCAGCATAGTTAATGTGAGGAGTAAAAGACTTTTTAGGGATACATACATAAGGGTAATTTTGAAAAAAACAAATTGAATTTTTTCTTGATCATATAAATGAACACTTATTTTGGACCAAAATAAAAAAAGCAAATTGGTCACTTATTGTAGACCGGAGGGAGTAGTACATAACAGTAATAGGAAGAGAACACCAAAGGATATGGTGCAGTAGATGAGACTGTTTTTCCCTTAATCAAAGGTCTCGAGTTCAAGTTCTGAGTATGAAAAAAAATCTTGATAGGGAATACTTCTCCCTGATGGTATCCTACACGATGTAAATCCGCGTATAATCAGACTCTAATACGAGTACCCAGGAGAGAAACAAAAAAACAAGAAAGAGCAATGAAATGATATTCGTGCGAAAGAGAAGGCGAAGGGAAAAGGGGAGTATTTTAACGGAGTGAATACACGTGCGGGAGGGGGGGAACCCCATCTCTTTTGTATTTTTGGTGCTTTTCCAGGCCCTCGTGTGTATAGGTGCATCTTCTGTTTAAGACAATGACCCTCTTCTTCTTTTTTTGCTTCTAAATAATCCCCTTTTTAAGTAATCTATATTTCAACTACTTTTGCGCGGCTCTTGCCTTCTCCACGTTATTCCTTTCCCCTTTTCCTCATACCCATCTTCCCAACAAAACAAACAGTTCCGTTTGCCTTTTTCCTTGTCATGAAACGTGAAAGCAAAAGGTCCTTACAAAACTTTCTACGCTTACCTTTTTCCATACAACAAGTTAATTAGTTTATAGCCAGCCTAGCCTTTTTAGTCCTTCACTTTTCACGTAACCATCTTTTTTGTGAATGATGAACATAATGATTGTTAAGTAACTAGAGAACCGTCGCTAGAAATTATGAATTGTGAATCCACTTCAACTTCAACAATAATCATTCACTCTTTTTTGGTTTTTTCTTCTATTAACCCTCACCTCTCGCTCATTAGAGTACATAAGTGGATGTAGATGTTAAAGTAAATAGTTTCAAGTAATTTCATATAGAAGAATTAATGTAAGCACCCAGCTTAAATTAAAAATATTCGACAGATATATTATATATACTGGTCAGAGAAAGTAACTAATAAACTACTATGAACATTAAATACACCGGCTATTTGTATAGAAGATTTAATGAGAATATTGGATTCGCCCCTGCCTTAACGTGAAAAGAAAGGTGATCAAAATTCAAGCAAAGACCTAACTAAAAGCAGTTGCGTGACCTAAATTTGATGGTTAGATAGCTAAAGTGATAGTAATAAAGGCTATAGAGTTTATAGGGAAATAGGGGAGAAGAGGGTCCACGACAACAAGTGAAGAAGACGTGCCACCACCAATATGGCTATGGGGCTGGATATTTCTCAAAAATTAAACTGGCCTATCATGTCAAATATATATAATATATTTCTATCATTTATCATTATCAACTTTTCTTGTGTGTGGGAATGGTTAAGTGTTGGGGTTTGAGTTGAGAGTATGGGTAAATGGTCCTACAACACTAAAGCTTAGCCAACATATCACATGTTTCAAGTAGGTGGGACGTTAGACCTCCCAATTAAACCGTTTCGTGTACATTTCTACTACTCTATCTACAATTTATTATTCCTTAAGCCAAACTATGCTGCTGTAGAACATTGTCAACAATTTGCCATTCCCTCATGTCCTTGTCCTCATTCATCCCCTTTATTCTACAATGTGACTTCTACTCCCATCTCATACACATGCACCATCTGAATTAGACTATGATTACTCCTAGCAATATTATTGAAGAATTCAATACATTACTTTTATTTTTTGTGTGAAAGTAATTTCAGACTCACACGTACATATATATATATATGAGCAAATCTATAATGTCACATATGAGATCACGTAAACCTAGTAGCTTGAACACAAATTCTGTATATGTATTAAGAAATCTGTTTATCTCTATACATTGTCACATCCCTTTTTCACCAACCCCTTTAAAAAAGATAATGTGATTTTTTAAAGCTCAAAAGGGTTTTCAAATTCGGAAGTGTTTGACCAAAATGATAATCTTTGATTAAATTAATTAATTCGTTATTAAAAAGAGTTAATCCTAGTCAAAGCTAATAATATCAAATCTGGGACTGACCGTGTGAAAAACGTGAATAATAATAGAATGGAATTGAAGCGTTAGCAATAAATGTGCCAAAATATGATAATATGCGAGAAACATCAAGTATTAAATAATATTAAATGACAATAAATGTAAATAATGAGAAAAATTCATCCAATATTGAATTAGGTGAATGATTCAATATAAATAAAGAGGAAGATTCACCCAATATTGAATTAGGTGAATGATTCCTTTCTTTGACAATGACGAATGACAAGAATACAAGAGAATATTGTGCACTTTCTCGGATCTGATGGAAATGATAATAGACAATGCGAAAAAGGTTGAATCTCCTCAGAAAGTGGTTCTTTGTATTTATCTAGAGAGCTTATCTTTTTCAAGAGTTTTTATCATATAGAATATTACATGTCCTTTTTCTCTCATCTTTTCTTCTATTTATATGGGATATTCCCAAAGAATCCTAAAGTACAATCAGAGACAATATTTGACAGAATATTCCTTCTGAAGGTACCAGTACAAAACTAGTCGATATTCCTAACTTCACTGCTCGATCTCGGCAGTTCGGTCGCTAGGATGCTCGGTTCATTTGCTCGTTGGTCGACCTCGACCACACCACTCGTAGGGGTTTGTAAATGGCTCATAACATCCTTCTCTTTATGTCTTAATCCTCAATATGATTTTGACCCATATAGTTAGTCCTTCCGCTTATCGAGGTCATCTTCTAGTCGACCTCGTTGAGCGGACTCCATCGGTCGTAATCGGGAAATTCAAATGGAGAGAATCAAGTGGAAAGGATCTCGTACAAGATGGTGACGTGGAATTTTAGGAACCACAACTCATTGTGATGTCAGCTTGGAGTGACATCACAGCCGCACGCATCATCATTACGTCTTCCCGATATGTCGTATCGCTTCCCGTGCCCCTGTCATTTCGATTCTCGTGCACCTGACGGTTGGTGTTCTCGGTTCGAGTGTATGTTCTCTATAAATAAGGGTGGAGAGCTCTCTGAGTTATCCTTTCCATTTTCTAACTTCTGAGACTTCACTATTTTCTCACTTCTTCTCCTTCTTGTGTTCTTGTCCTAATTGCTTCCATTCTTCTCACTTTCTAGTTTGAGTGACCCTTGTTGTTTCTGCCCCTTTTCGAGTTTGTATCCTCAACATTTACGATCAACCTAGATGGTTAACGCTTCCATGCTTCTGGTGTGGTACCTGAACTAACGCCATTATCAGTGAGGATGCCTCTTCATGAAGATGACGTTATTGTCGTTGCCGAGGACGACAACTTCCCTACCGTGGAGGAAATCATTCCTCGAAATGATAAAGCTAGGTCAGATTTCTTGAAATCGGCTACAGAGGAACTTGGACCCGTGCTATCTGAACTAGATGCAGCCGCTCGACCGACCTTATGGCTAAATACAGCATCCCAGCCCATATTGACTTGGTCTCGACTGGCAGTGACGTAGTCCATATACACCGCCATGGGTACTGCGCCTTTTACGCGTACCCGTTCCGAGTGGGATACCCTCTTCCTCTTCTCCCGTTGGCAGAGGAATTCGGTATTACAACATCTGCTCGGCCCAGCTCTCCCCATACATTTACAAAGCTTTTCCTGATGTTGAAAAAGCACGCAAGAGCTGGCCAACCGTGAGGTTTCCATTCACCACTTGTTATACCTCTTCGCGCCGAGCTTCCTTAGAGGTACGATGTTCCATCTCACCATCGTGGAAGCAAGGGATTGGTCGTGAAGATGGACGATAGGGCCAATTTCCATTTTTGGCTCCACTTCTTCTATGTTATGACCGAGCACGTAGTGGCGAACCCCAGCGGATTCCCTGAGATGTGGAATTTTGCCTATAAGTGTTTCTATTAGCTGATTGCTCATTTTGCTTTATTTTGTCGACGACCTAATCGCTCCTGTTTTTCTCTTTTGTAGCCGAGAAAGAGCCTCCTACATTGGTCGCAGACATTCGAGACTAGGTGAGCCAAGTTTTAGCCCATACGATGGGGATTCGCGAATGGTCGTCTTTCCATAAGAAGTTCGGGCTTAAACCTTCTGCGACTGGTAAGTCATTCATTTAGACCCTCTGTTGTTTCTGTATTCATGTCATTTTCTTTCTCTTCCTTAGTTTAAATTTTCTTCTCTGTCAGGCCAGAAAGCTTCAAAGAAGACGAAGGCTCCTACTTCTTCTTCCCGTCAGTCGGGTGCCTCTACAGGGTCGTTGCTTGCTGCGACCACAGGCGAGCCCGCACAGATTGCTGCTTCCTCACAGACCTCGGCCCTGCATAGACCTAAATGACGAGTCGCGGCCCCATCTACGGAGGCTCTAACTTCCCGTAGATTGCACTTGGTGGATGAGTCATCACCGAGCGAGGAGGAAATAGCTCCATTAAAAATGCAGAGAATAGAGGTTGGTGGCAAAACCCGAGCCGGTCACAGCTGCCTTCGAGGGTGTCGTGGCTCTAGATATTGAGAATTTTCCTCCTTTAAAAGATGTAGAAATAGCTCCCTTTCCCGAGGTCACTGTGGAAGGAGGAGAACAAGCAGATGCAGTGGAGGTCATCCTGACGAGTGATCCGTCACCATCAGGGAAAGTCGACACCTCTTCCTCTGCCGAGGAAATGGGGAAAAGTGTGGTCGTCGATGACTCTGAGTTTGACTCCGACATCGACCCCGAGGAGGTTCGGATGTACAATGAGGGGTCACTCGGGTTGAAGTGAGGACGGGGGGGGGGGG